>PVJO010002873.1:0-133969 GCA_004026905.1 Hystrix cristata | reverse complement strand
CAGTGCTGATTTTTATATTTTGATTATGGGAGGTTGCTTGAAGACAAATATCAATACTTTATAGGAGAGTCCTGTTTGTTCAATGTCTTCTAGGCATATGTGATTCTTGGCTCTCGTGGTTCTCAAGACCCTGGATTATGTTAATGATTATTACCTCAGATAATTACAGTATTACCATATGAGAATGTACAACTGGTTAGAGCCTGTATGGCACACTCGTTACACTAGTATATTAACAATAACATCAATTACATTCATGAAATTGACCGACTGTGGTAGAAATTAACTTTGTATCTTTAACCATAACAGCAAGGTCTACACCGTCATAAAGCAGAATCTAATATAAACCAGGAATTTGCATGTAGTGGGTATTTTGTTACTCTGAGATTTTCCTTAGTGGTGTGGGTATTATTGGCTTTACCAGATAGTAATGGCTTATATCCGAAGAGAAATGGGAAAAAGAAAAGGAAAAAAACCAAACAAACAAACAAAAAAAAACACGGAGGGAGAGAGGTAACAATACTTTCAGTGCAAGGTGTTCCCCACCCTATTTGATGTTCAACCTGCTGGTGCGCGGGCCAAGCCAGCGCAAATCCCTACCGGAAGCGGCCTGACCTGCAAGCTCAAGCCTCCTGCCCACGATGGAGTCCGGAGCTGTCTTCCCCGGGATGGGGCGGAGCCAACGCAGATCCGTGCTGGGAGCGCCTGACCTGCAAGCTCAAGCCTCGCTCCAAAGATGGAGTCCGGAGCTGTCTTTCCCGGGAGGGGGCCAAGCCAGCGCAAATCCCTACCGGAAGCGGCCTGACCTGCAAGCTCAAGCCTCCTGCCCATGATGGAGTCCGGAGCTGTCTTCCCCGGGATGGGGCGGAGCCAATGCAGATCCGCGCCGGGAGCGCCTGACCTGCAAGCTCAAGCCTCGCTCCAAAGATGGAGTCCTATCTTGATTTTTCATGGTGGGTAGAATTGCCACCTGTTAATAAGTATGCTCTTAAAAGGGGAGCTGTATTGCAACCCTAATTCTAAGTGTTGAAGTAACTTTATTCTACCTATAACGTTAAAATGTACCCATTTATCAACTGCGTCCAACAGTGGGTGCCACTCACCAGCTTCTTGCCTTTCCATAGATTGTATTACGTTAGATTTTATCTGACAGGATTACTGTGCTTGAAAGTGAAATTAGAATTTTAAAGATGGTTTAACAGTTTTTAAAAGACCTGCATGGTCGGGACCAACTGTAGTAACTGTGAGGAGCAGGGAGTAGGGTCAGGAAGAGGACAGATAACCCTAGTCACCCAGAAGATTGTAAAAGTGTTGCCATCTTTAAATGTCAACAACAACAGCAACAAAAAAACAGAACGAATGAAGTGCAGTAGTTTAAGAGCACTAAGTGTCACTGTGTGATGGAACTGCCTCGTCTTGGCCCCTCTGGCTTGGTTCTTCCTGCTCTGAAGACCAGGACAGCCCGGGTCAGCAGTGCAGTCACCATGGCTTCCTCTCCTGCAGCCACCAGGGCTAACTCCTGTCAAGTTGTCAGCCGAGAACCTTCTGGGGTGGGGAAATACGAAGGCGATAATTGGGGCGAGGGCAGGAGTTCAGAAGTGGGCTGCTCTGTGCAGGAGAAATCTGATGTCTGATGATTTTGCTGGGTCGTAATAATTTTTTTTTGCTCTCAGCTGTGCTGCGAATGTGTCCTGTGAGGTACTCAAAATTTTAATTAAGTGATACCTGATGAATACTATGCCCTTAGGTAAAGCTGATTTTGTGACTTTTGAGTTACTGCTGCATTGGATTGCTTTGAACCCTCCTAAAGTAGGAGATCTTTCATGGTGTCTGCTCTGTTTCACATACCGTTTCTGCTATGTTGAGCCTCTTTCTTCACTCCTCCTGCATGGGGCTGACCGGTTAAGTGAAAGCTTTTTTGCTTTCTGGAAGATCTCCGCTTAGCCTCAGACTCAGCCTGCTGGAGCGGAGCCTCTCCTGCATGTCCTCGTGCCCAGCACTCTGTCCAGCAGTCAGCACCCTGAGCAGACTTGTTTTCCTCTCAGACACGTGCTGCTCGTGGACAGGGATGGAGGCTCATTCTTCTTCGTATCCTGGCACCCAACGCTGTATCTGAAATGTGGTAGATGCTTCGTCAAAGGTTAAATGAACTTTCAGTTGAGTGACTTATTTGTGGCTTTCTATGAGAACCAAAGATCGACTCTTCGGTTTTTGTCCGAAATGAGAATAGCGCAGATGTGGTGGTATATGCCTGGAGTCACAGTGCTCTGGGAGACCGCAGCTGGAAGGTTGAAGTTTGAGCCCAGCCTGGTCAATTGAGCAACTTAGGGAGACCATGTTTGAAAATAAAGCACAAGATAATGAAGAAAGGGCTGGCGATATGTCCCCGTGCAAAGGCCCTGGGTTCAATCCCTAGTGCTGCCAAAAAAAATAATAATAATCATAATAAATACAGGAAAGTGATTCTGTATAATTCTCATTGTATTGTTCTTGTAGTCTGCCTGCAGTAGCAGTAGCTAATTGACTCTTTACTAGGGTTGGAATATAGCAACAGATGTTTTTGTTTTGAAACAGCTATAGATACATTGTCTACAGGATTTAATAAAGAATATTCATTTTGCACCCTTCACACATACGCACTAACACACATTTCTGATTCACTGGTGGTCTGGCTGGGACCTGGACAGCAGTGTTTTCAAAAGGTATTCAGACAGTCTCATGTGCACCGAAGCCTGAGAACGAGAGCCTGCAGCAATTATGTTATACAGTAGAACCATTCTATTACTTATAAAAAGTGCTTTTTAAATTATTTCTGTGGAAGGTCTCATTTATTGTGTCTTATTTTCCAAGTATTTGAAAGCTGTTTTGCGATTTGAGCTCTTTCCGGTCAGGCAAATAAGTAACTGAGTCTTTTGCTTTCAATTTGTTCCTTATTTAGATATTTTGTTAGGTTGACCTTTATTTTTCTGTTAGTTTAAAAATTATTTTCAAACATATAGAAGAGTTAAAAGGCAGTCTTTTATGTATCCATTATTGAGAATAAACATGATATTTTGCTATTTGCCTCAGGTCTTTTTGAGATAGGTGGAGAGCAGCGGGGTAGGAGGAAAAGGAAGGAGGATGAAAGAGGGATTAAGATGTGTTGTGCATGTGTACCGACTTCCCACAAGGAATGTAAACATGTATTATGCACATGTACTAATTAAAACTAAATTAAAAAACTAAATTAAAAAAGAACCATTTGTAACTTTAGCCTTTTTCCCAGGCACCCTTTCTAATTGCTGCTCATAAATAACATTGTTTTTGTGCTTCTACTACTTACATATATAGAGCTACAGTAACAACAACAATATATATTCTGTCTTGAAGTATCTCAGCTAGTATCATATTCATGTTGCTATGTCTAACCCTGGTTTATTTTACCAATTTATTTATTCTGCTGGCAGATCTGGTGTTAAAGGCACACTTCGTGCATTTGCCAGCTGCAAGACATTGGCACGTTAAACCTCAGTCTGGCCCTGAATGATGGGTTTAATAGTCCTCATAGCAGAGTGTTGTTTTGAGGAAATATATATCATACAAGTACATCCTAAACATTTCCTGTTAGCAAGGTATGTAGTTGCTGCATTTAGTTCACTTATCAATTAATGTGTGAAAATGTCTGGTTCAGTAACTGGCAGGTCCCCATCGTCCTTCCTGTGAGCATCTCCTGGGCATGCTCACTGCTGTCCTCCACATGGTGTCACAGGAGGCATCAGAAGTCGTAAAAGGAGTGCAGCTTGCCTGTCAGTGTGTGAGGAAGTCCCAGAGGCTGGGAAAAGCAGAAGGGCCAATTGTAGTACTCAGTGGGGTACAAGATGGGAGAGGCAGGGTGTGCGGGGCAGTGCTCCTTTCCAGCTGGTTCAGACTCTTGTCCTTCTGATTACTCCTCTGGGCCTTCCATGGGACAGGGACTTGTCACATCCCTTCTGTGCATTATATTTTATTTCATATAGGGCGAAGGGTCTCAGTAATTCTTTCTGTGATATAGGTATTGCTCTCCCCATCATATAGGTAAAGACACAGAGAGCAGTTTGATAATTTTCTGAATGTATCTTCTGCAGTAATTTAAGGGTCATCTTTTCTCATTCATTATGCTTATTCTGGAACTCAGGTGCTTGCTGTCCATCAGTGGAATGAGGGAAAAACCCCTAAATGAACTAATTTTGGATAAATGGACTAGCAAAAGTAGGAATATAAGCAAATGAACCAATTCTGTTATGTAGCTATGAGAAGTATATACCATCAAAATGTTTGTCCCTATTTAAAGTACACACTTCAAAAAAAAAAAAGGTTTTTTGAGACAGAGTCTTGCTATATAGTTCAGGTTGGTCTTGAACTCACTAATAGATCAGACTGGCCTCAAACTCGAGGTGATCCTCCTGCCTCAGCCTCCAGAGTGATGGCATTACAGGTGTGTATCACCGCACTTGGCTAAAGTACACAAATCTTAAAAAGGTAGTATGTCCTTTTAGATTCTTTTCCTTGATGATGTCCAGAAAACTTTTTCTAAAATAGAAAGGTTGGGAACAGAAGAGAAAATACGAAGAGACAATGACGGTATAATTAACTGGTGGATTTCAGCTGGTTTTCCTGTCGACTTTAAACCCTGAGGTACGGTCAGGAACACATGGTGGGACAGGAGACCAGGGATTTGGGCTCTCGTGTACTCAGGGCCCTGCTGGTATCCTTTCACTGTGTTCATTCCTGATACGTGACATTAAAGTACAGTGTTTTGTCCTGGGTATCCTTCATTATGCCCTTGAATCTGAAGGCAAAGAATGCATGTCTGTCTTCATCTCTTTCCGTTTCTCCTAGGGGACTTCCATCGAAACGTCATCATGTGGCTGGACCACCGTGCCGTCAGTCAGGTGCACAGGATCAACGAGACCAAGCACAGTGTCCTCCAGTATGTGGGGGGGGTGATGTCTGTGGAAATGCAGGCCCCAAAGCTCCTGTGGCTAAAAGAGGTGAGTGCCCAGGAGTCAGGCGAGGACGGGTGCTAACAAAGGTAGAGCATCCCTTTACCGTGGAATAACACTTCCCTACCAAAGTCTGTAACGTTTGCTTTTTCCCAGCATCTTGTTGATCAGGTGTGGCTGAGTCACTCCTCTTTTCATGTGTGTACATCACACCAGGGTCTGCGATAAGTATTTTACATGGTATCTCTTTGAATCTTAACAACCTATGAAGTAGGTCCCCCCCAAAGTAGGTTTTTCTTTTTTTAGACCAGAAACCTACAGCTCTTACAGAATAAACCAAGTCACCCAAAGGGACACAGATCTGTAATAGAGCCAGGATTTGAACCTGAGGCTGGTGGACTGTGAAATCAGTTCTCTTTAGTATTCAGCACTCTGCTGAAGTTCAGAGAGGTTAATTACCATCACAGTTAGGAAGTGGCGGAACTGGGATTTAAGTCCAGACCTGCCCAGAGCCTCCTTTCTGTGTACATTTTTAGCCCTACCTCATTAATCCTTGGTCTCCTTGACGTTTTAGGGTTTCTCTTTCTCATCTCACCTGCCCCTGAGTTTCCTTGTCCTTGATGATAGTGATCACTGGTCCCATTGCCAGATGTCAGCCTCCTTTATGAGGTGTAGAGAATGGTGATGTCAGCTTAATGGCTCATATCAGAGATGGATATGTGAGAAAGTTCAAGTCCTTTTAGAACTATAGGGACTTGAAAACCGCTAGGTCAGTGGTGGTGAGGCTATGGCATGCATGGCACAGTGGGCTGTTTGTTATCACTGGAAGCTCTAAAAGGTTCACCTTTGCTGCCCTAGGTGGTCTGGTGAATAGAGAATCCATTTAAGGAGTGAGACCTGGTGTGATTCATTTACTGGCACTGGGGTTTCAGGTGGTCCGATCATCCATTTTTCAGATTGTGTGTGGAGGTTGGGAGCTAAGAGTGCTTGGGAAGGTACCCCAGGGTAGTTACCATGGGGAAAGAGATAGGGAAAAAAGGGCTTCATTAATCAAAGCAGGGTTAGGGTTAGCTTTGTTATCTGTTTCGTAAATTTTAATCTGCAGAAAGACTTCCGTGACTGTTGAGTTTGAAAACAAAAGTCAAGGGTCTTATGAGTCTAATTCTGACTCTATCAACAATTCTGTGTCTTCTTGGGCAAGGCATTTCTTATCCCACACTCTTCCATCTATACAGGAAGAGAGTTGGATTAGGTCGCTTTGAAAACCTGACCCAAATACCTGCTGATACAAATCGGAATATAAAACTGCTCTGTGCTGCTCCTCACGCTGCTGCATGCTTTACCCACTGATTTTCTTATTCCTACCAAGCCCTGCTTGGGGAGCTGAGCCTGAGAAGAGGGTATCAGACCTTTCCAAATACGTGCTAGAGTCACAGTTTAAACCACGTATGCTGGGCCCTGACCTCAGCTCATTCCACCATGTACACGGTACTAAAATCTCTGTGAAGCATGCTGCCTGGGATAGCACCAGGAACAAGTGCAGTTTTCTGCAAAGGTGACCTAAACTTATTCCAAAAGAACAAATGGAATGGATTGCATGCATCACCTTTATTTGGCAGCACAGGAAAGAAGAGTTCTACTGAGTTAGGCAAGGAGGATTGGGCAGGACCTTTTGGGTTCATATCAGAGTTGGACTGAGCCCAACCTGTGTGGCCAGCTTGGTCGTATGTTGGGGGTCTGCATGTATGTCCTGTAAGGACCACTCAAGGTGCCTACCACCTTGCCCTTGAGACCAGTCTACACTGAATGAAGCCCACAGAAAATAATTTCTAGATTACAAGGAAGTGTGTGTGAACTCCTAAGAGCATCTTCTGTTAATTTATTTTAAAAAATCAATTCCTTTTCAGAAGTTTTGAGTAAGCCTCTCTATACATTGTCGTTCTACCTACTCGGCTACCTGAAGATGAGCCTCAGATCTATATGGTTTTGGCTTTTTTGATAAACATACATGGGAGGAGTTCTTGCTAAGAATCTTTTCGGTTTTAGCATGATTGCAGATTCCAAATAAAAGATCTTTCTAAAATCAGTTTTAATATCTTCTCCTTCAAGCCCGCCAGAGATTGCTTGTAGTGCTTCCAAACTTTGATGCGTAAATGAGTCACCTGGAGATCTTGTTAAACCGAACATTCTGACTCAGCACCCAGGGCCAAGGACTGAGAATTTGAGACCTTTCATTTCTCACAGTTGCCAAGTGATGCTGATGTTGCTGGCCTGAGGGCTTATACAACCACTTTTAATTTTAAAGGCTCTGCCCTTGGACCTTGAGGAAAAACATCCACTGTGGAGTTCTTTTTCATGCAGTGTTGGGAAGCTGGGAAGTTAGATGGCTTCAGTAGAGCTGTTCAAGGCCACATCTGGAATAAGAACAGGAGGGTCTGTGTTCTGAGTTCGCTGAACTGTCATTTGTGTACCCTTTATTCAATCCTCATTCTCCATATCCTAACTGGGCTCCTGCTGTGAACTAGCAACTGTGATAGACATCAGGCACTTGGAGACAAAGGGGACTCAGCCTCTGCTGTCAACAGAGGTTGACAGTAGCACTTTGATGGCTTTGCACTGCTCCTAGAGTAAAACACCAGAATTTGTGAGATGGCCCAGAAGATGGTGTGTGATGTCGTTTTTACCTCCTCCTCTCCCTTTAACTGGTGTCCCTTACCAGCTTGCTCACTCTAATCCACCCACAGGAATCTAGTCAGAGTTTCTCAAACACAACCAATTCTTCGCCACCTTGGAGTCTTGTCTAAGGGCTGGCAAACTGTGGCCCCCAGGATGACTGCCTGTTACTAGCTGGCTGGGGGGCTAAGAATGGGTTTGACATTTTCAAATGGCTGAAAAAAAAGAAATACTTTGTGACTTGTAAAATTCTATGAAGTTAAATTTTTAGTGGAATAAAGTTTTATTGGAACACAGCCAAACTCACTCCTTTCTGCCTTGTCAGTGGCTACTTTTGCATTATAGTGACAGAGTTGAGTAGCTGAGACAGAGACTATATTTCCTGTAAAAGAGAAAGTATGTGCTACCTGGACCTGTAGAGAAAAAGGTTGCTGACTTGGTGGTTATCTTTTCTTGGTCCACACTTTATTCTTCCTCATCACTTAGGTCTCAGCTTTATTGACGATTCCTTAGAGGAGTCTTTCCTGGTCCAGAGATAAATCACAAGCCTCTTATCACTGCAGTTGTCTTAGTCATTTTTCTTATTGTTGAGACAAAAGACCCAACATCCATGACTAAAAGGGGGAGAGGTTTACTTTGGCTCATGTTTTAGTCCATAGTTGCCTGGCTCTGAAATAGGATGGTGGCACACACACAGGGTGGAGAAAAAGCTGCTCCTCTGTTGGTGGTCTAGAAGCAGAAAGGACCAACGGAGGAGCTGGGAAGGGAAATACAACCTTCTGGGTCTTGCCTACAGTGACCCACCTCTTCCCACCAGGCCCCTCCTCCTAACAGCAGGTCAGACGTAATGCCTCATAATTCAGGTGTTGTGTGGGGGGTACACGCCACTGCCTAACTGGAACAAGCAGCTAAATGGGGTTATAAACTCAGCACCAGTAACAAATTAAAGGAGTGAAATTTAACTTGAAGGAAGATTTATTTTAAAAAGGGGAAGGAGAAAAGAAGATAGCTACCTTGAAAGAATAGGGGACCTTGAGCCCTTGTTCCTAGCTCCTTTTATTAAGATTAGTGACTCTTTCCCCCATGTGGGCACCTAGAACTTGTCACAGTTTGACTGACTCCCTGGCTGTCTTCTACTCTAACATGGGCACCTTTGCCTATATTCCTTCTGGTCATTTGATTCCTTCCTGACCTTGGATAAATTGGGGGGTGGCTTATAGAAAGGCAGCTTAGAGTAATGATGAAGTGAAGGGGATATGTGTGTATCTAGTGCAGCAGTATAGTGAGTGACCCTGGAATGAGAATACACATATATGCATACGTGTGTAGGCCTGTGTCTTTTTGTATACTAAGTAAGAGTTTTAAGTGGTCACCCCTTGTCTCCTTTGCATTTTATTGGTGGTGAGTGAGGGTGGCTGGTTACCCTGGTCTTTTATGATTCTGGCTTCATCTGTGCTTTGTCTGTCAGCTCTTCCTGATAAACTTCTGTATGTTAATTGTGCTAACTAGCACCTTTCCAGGTTTGGTTCCTGTCTCTCTTTACCTTTGTGTTTCTAATCACTCAAGTCTAACTGCGGAGGCAAAAACTGCCTTCAGTAAGATTTTCTATCAATTTCTTTAATAAAGCTTAATGAGGCTTTTATTTTCTTCTTTCCCTGCCTGCCAACCCCCTTTCCCTACACAGTCAGCTTCCAAAGGGCCTGCCTATGATTGCATGAGGCCTTAGAGGGACATTTAGATATAAACCATAACAGTTCTCTTAATTTTACTGTATTATCTCTTTAATATGTTTTAATGTCACTTTGTAAGATGATTTTTATAATGCTTATCCCCTGCAGCTGCTGTAATCTATAGGCCAACAGAGATCATATCTGTTTTGTTCATGGCTGCCCCAAAGTAGCTGCTTGACACTATTTTGAAAATTTGAGTGAGCCAGTGAGGGCATTGATGCAGCACTACGGGCGAGAACTACCGAGGCCTGAATTAGTCTGCACAGTGGACAGGAGATGAGTCCCGGAAATCTTCAGGGACTAATACCAACCGGATATTGGAGCTGATTGGACCATCGTAGCTCTTGGGCAAGGTCACTTGGGTTCTCCTCTTATAATATGGAATTTTAATCCTGTCCTTTATATATAACTTATGTGTTTCAGGTTGAGGTACATCTCCTTAATAAGAATTGTCAGATAAAAGGAAAAATGCCATTTGAATTTTTATAACCTCCAGCAGTCTGACTTTTCCATTTGGTCTCAATGATTCTGACTCTCATCTTAATGAAGGCCAAATGTAAATTAAGTTTTGTCAGGCTGGAGCAGCTGGATTTGCCTATCTTTATAAACACGAAACATTGTAGGGTAACGAGGTACAGACTGAGGAAGGTCATGAAAGTTAACGGGTTGATGCTGATTCTGACAGCTCACTGTTAATGGAAGATAATTAATGGGGCTTGGAGGGGCTGCATGGAGACATTCCAGTCTGACTTTTAACTTATTTCCTCCTTTTGCCGTTGTCAGCAGAAAAGAAAAGGAGTCAAATGTGCCCTCCCACCTCCAGTCCGTGCCTCTCTGCCTGCTTGCCTGATAACATACTGGGAGGGGAGTAGATAAGTCTCTGGGTTGGTTCTAATGCAACTTTTCTGGTGTGTGTACAGTCTTTGGGGGATCCTGGGTGTTGGGTGCTTAAAGGGGAAGTCTGATAACGCCTTGCCTGTGGGGGAAGGTGTCTGTTGAATGTTTTACTATAGAACCTGTTGAAAAGAAAACCCTTCTGGTGGTCAGAAAGCCTGGTTCTTCTAGTCCTCTGTAAAATAGATGTGTCCTTCTTCTTAGTGCCTTATCTGGCCTTATTCTTTATTTTTTTTGATAATAAAATAACATCTTTTCTCTACCTTAATGTTTATTTTAATCTTGAAATTTTACGAAAGATAAATCAGTTTCCTTTTTAAAAATATCATTAAAATGCCAATATGATGGAAACGCTATCTCAGTGTGGCTCAAAATTTCATGTATAGGTCTAATATTATTCATCTCAGTTCAAGCATTAGAACTAATGCAAGATATTGGGTAACTTTGAGGGATATAATAGTTTTATAACAACAACAATGAAACCATTATAAGATTTGATGTTAGATTTATTTAAATCTTTCTTTGCCATTCTCCAGTTGTGGGACCTTGGACAAGCTACATCAATGTCTCTGAGTCTTAGTTTGCTAAGCTGTAAAATGAGAATAATATTATTGGCCTTGTGGAGTTACTGTAATTTAGTGAAGTATTGGTAAAGTGGCTTATGTAGTAGATATTGAAATAATTTAATTTTTGTTGCCATTATCTTTAAAATGTTTTTCTCTTCTTGTGGGCATTTCAATAACATGCTGCAGCAACCGAGAGAATTTAAAACAGTAGACTATCTTCATGGAATTGGTGTGTATTATGGCATGTGTCCAGGTGTTCCCCCAAAGGCTCATTCAGTCATAGGTGAGGCTTTTCAGAGGTGACTGGATTTATAGTGTGTGATACTGGGATTAAGCGTGTGATGGTGGGATCAAAAGTGTGTGATTACTAAATTAGTCTACTGATTGGTTTGGCACACTTCTGGGTAGGATTAAGAATACCCCACCCTGAGTGTGAGTGCCACCTTGGAATATAAAGGACAGAAAGGGGGCCTTGGCTTGTTGCTTGCTGCTTGCTGCATTGCTGCCTTCTGCCTTCTGCCTGCCATGGACTGTTTCTCCTCTGCTGTGCTTCTCTGCCCTGCCACCTTTCCTTGAAGCCAGCCAACTATGAACTGAAACCTCTACAAACTGTGAGCCAAATAAACCTTTTGTTCTTTAACTCTGGATGGTGGGTATTTTGTCTTAGCAATGAGAAAAGTAACTAGGACAGTGTTTTTTTTTTGTTTAACTAAAAGCTAAGAAAGCATCTAGAAACCACATCCTGTTGTCATAGACAATCATAGACAGTAGACAGTAGAAGAGGACATTCGTTTCTTTGATCATCCATGTGCTGTGCTGCTGTGGCTGCCCCACAAGCAGCCAGCTCTGCACTTGCAGCACACTGATTCGCTGAGTACTTTCTGTTGGCCCCTACAATTCACTAGTGACTCAAACTCCAGAATTACTATATTTCACACTAGTCTAATTGGGCAGATATTATCTCTCTTTACAGACTGAAAACTGAAACTCAAAAAAGTTAGACTTACCCATGTTGTCACAGCAGGCAGGCAGACCCATATCAGGAACTGCGTAATGCCTCTTCCTCCCTGTCCACCATCAGTGCAATTTCCTGTGGGGATCCAGACAGTGTCTCTGCTACTAAGAGGTTATAGTCTGATTAGAGGAGAAAGATGCAGATTAACCAAACAATAAGGACAGAAACAGCAGCTATTATACATAATCTTATTATATATCCAACACTTGTTTTTTTTTTGTTTTGTTTTGTTTTTTTTTTGGTGCTGGGGATTGAACTCTGGCCTTGTGCTTGCTAGGCAAGCACTCTACCCCTTGAGCTAAATTTCCAAACCCTATCTAGCACTTTCATAAGTTTTTTTCCGGTTAGCTCATCTAATCCTTACAACTACCCTGTGGAATAATTATCCTCTTTTACAGGTAAGGAAACAGGCACAGGGACTTTAAGCAACATGTCCAAGATCACTTAGCTAGTAAGTGGCAGGGCTGGGTTTTGAACTTTGGCATTTAACATCTAGAATATAGGCCTATTACCATTTCACTCTACTGCAAGTGTTGTCTTCCGGGCTCTGCATGAACTAGTTCAGAAAATAATTTTGTACATGATAGTTTCAGCTGGATCTGAGGCTGTGAACAATGGGTGATGGGCTCCTGTTTTCACTGGACTGCTGTGGAGAGTCTCCTATATGACAAGTCTTGGGGATGTCAAGGTGAATGAGAGAGACAAGGGCTCTGTAAATACACATGAGGAGACCAGCACTCAGGAGGCGTAAGCAGCTTTTCCAGAGCTGCCCAAGTTGAGTGGGAAAGCCAGGATCCTGGGCTCTAACCATTGCACTTCACTGCCTCTTCTTAAATGGCATTCATTCTTCCATCTGCCAGGGCCACAAGCTGACTGTGCACAGATAGTTTGTTTGGAACCCCCCCCCCCAATATCTGGAGGAGGAAAAACATTTTTGATTTAGTTTCCAGCGTGTAAAGATTAAATAAAGATTAAAACATTTTTAAATAAAAATGGAGATATTTTGTTTCTCTGGCAATACCAGGGCCACGAGGAGCTGGCTAGACCGAGCAGGGGTTGCCTTCCTCGGCAGCAGCTGGCATTGCCAGTTTCACATCAGTCCGCACCTGGCCGCATCATCATTCTCCTTTCCAACCCCCCACCCCCCGCCTTGCACCCAGCATTTGAATTTGAGACCCGGGCCATAGGTTCTGCTTCAAGGAATCCATTATTCCTTTTCTGATAACAAATGCCGAGAGCAATGGAAAGACTTCCCAGGTGGTGAATTTTTTGGTCAGTGGCTCTAATGATTCTATACCCATATTCTCTCACACTGCTTGGTCTTTGTTTTATTTCTGCCTGTCAAATTTAAGTAATTTCTTTCCTTACCTGGAAACTATATACAAATTGTTCAAAACTCCAGTTTCTTCTCCTCCAGGAGGCCTTCTTTGATTTTCTGCATCTAGTGTTGAGTACGGTCCTACCCTCGGTCCGGTGTGACATCCTCTGGAAACTGTTACATGACATTACACCATGTTTATTTGGGTATCCTTAGAGTCTAGGGCACTGTTTAGAATCTAACAGTAATAACTTTGTAATTACTTTGATGAATGGATGATCTTATTAAACCATCTATTATACCATTTTTGATTACTTGGTGTTCCTGTCTAATCATTCTATTTGAAAATAAAAGTCCCCTGCATACCCAGCTTAAATTAATTTTCTCTTCCCCTTTGTGGAAAATGCGGCTTGAAGCATCTCTCCTTTCTGCCCCACACGCACCCCTTGGCTGCAGTCCTGTTGTCTGAGTCACAGCTCATTTTGTGAGCAAAGTGAAGGCAGGCTCAAGGCTGAGGCAGTGACTCCCCGAAGCCTCTGATTTGTGTCTTTGGACCCCTACAGTAGATACCCCCTTTTTTAACTGCTCTCTCTGCCTCCAGGAGGATCCAGGTCTCATCTACTAAATCAAAAAGCTCCTGTTTACAGTGTTTATCAAGGCTGTGTACGATAGGGCCAGGCCCTAGCCTTTGAGCAGCATGGCCAGTACTGGCAGCTGGCGTTAGGATATCTGCTATGGATTTCCTCCTCAGGGTGGGCTGCTCATAACTGGGCTCCTGCTGAATACAGAGTGCTGAGGCTGATGCCTGCCCTCATCCACCTGGATCACGGACGGATTCCTTCCTTATCATCCTCACATCAGCTTTGGATTTATGCCAAATACGTACTGTATTCTCCTAGTTTTATAATCTAACAAAGATTATAAAACTCATCTGATACCTAGTAGCATATAACAAATGCCAACTGTTATCATAAGATGATTATTTTTTGTATATTACTTTATGGCTTATGGTTGGCTTTCACATATACAGTATTTCTTTTATTTCATCTATGACATGACCTTGTGAGATGACTATTACTCTTTCTCACATTATATAAATGAAAACAAAAAGCCTCCAGGAGATGAAATGACTTTGTCTGTAAGTTTGAGCACTGGGCCATAATGAAGGTTCTTTTGACTGTGTTTTGTTTTTTTGTGCTGTCATGGTTCTTCCTCATTTGGGTTATTGTATTCTTAGCCTCATAAGGACAAGGACCAAATCTATCCATTCCTAACTTGCTGTTGTATCCCCAGAGCCAAGTGCAGTGTTAGCACTCATAACACACTCAGTGAATGTTTGCTGAATGAACTCAGGTCTCCTGGGCAGCTGGGAGAGAGACTGATGGACTTGGACTGCAGTCCCGACTGCAGGACGGCAAGTTTGCTGCCAGTCTTCCTACCTGCTGTGCAGGGAGGTCAGCTACCTCTAGTTCTCAGTGTAACCAGAGAGGCGAGAGAAAGATTGCTAAGTTTGGCTGGCCTGATACCCGTGTGGCATTAGATTTTAAAACAGTGGCCAAAACTCCTTTCTCACAGTGGCTAAATTGGAGGAAAATACCATCTTCAGAAAAAGGACATTCCATTGCATGGGTGTTGTGTGATAAGAGTAACTCAGCGTGAGCACTGTTACCGTGGAAACCAGGAGGCCCAGGGTTAAGAGTAAAGGAGGCAAGCAGCAGGCCAGAGGGGTTCTTCTGGAGGGGTAAAATCCCATTTCCCAAACACCTAGGTTGGTTTTAACTTTCTTTTTCCCTCTATCTTCACTGTGAGAATAACTGTTCTGTTATAAGGATATATTCACTTACTCAGTGAAACAAACCATGTATTTTTCTGGTAACTACTACATATAAAGCACTGTGCCTCTGATGGGGAGGCCAGGAAGGAGCCACACTTGCTGTTATCTCCAGGGGGTTCCACATCTAGGCCTGACAGCAAGAGGTTTAAAGCCACTTTCCCCCAAGATTTTATATTGGAAATTTCAAACATACAGAAAAGTTGAAACCATTTTGGCATCAAATGCTCAGAACCATTATATTTTAGTTGTCTTGCTTTACCACTTATAGATCCATCTGCCTGCACTTCTGTGCACGCATCCATCCATCTGAGGTTGGAACCTCATAAAACTTGGGAAGGCAGTTTGTAATCGTATCCCTTTACCTTTGTGAGATGTTTAATAAATTCTGGTTAAGATGTTGACCCTGTTTGATAGCTGTCTACAGACATGATCAATATCTGCACTAGGCTCTATTCACTATCTACTATGTGTTTTCAAGTCTGTCATGGTTTAAATGTGAAATGTCCCCGAAACACTCATATATCCAGGGCCTGATCCTCAGGGCGGTAATGTTGGGAAGTGGGGTCTGGAGGTGAATAGATCATAGAGGTGCTAACTGCATCAGTGAGTTAACCATTGATGAGTTCATAGCTGAATGGGCTGTTAGGAGGTAGGCCCCAGTCGGAGGAAGTAGTTCACTTGGGAGTATGACTGTGAAGGACGCATCTTATCCTCAGCCCCTTCCTCTCTGGCACTTTGTCTCTCTCTCTGCTTCCGGGCTGCCACGATGAGATAAACAGCTTCCTCTACCATACCCTTCTTCCAGAGTGCTCTGTCTCACTTTGGCCTCGTAGCAATGGAACCAGCCAACAGTGGACTGAAAACTGAAATGATGAACCGAAATACACCTTTCCTCCTTTAAGTTGATTTAAGTCAGGTATTTTTTTTTTTTTCACAGTGAGTGATGGAAAGCTAACACCACTACCTCATTTAATTTCTATGCAAATCCAGTAAAGAGGTTGTTACCACTTCCTCTGCAGATGAAGAACCTGAGGGTGGAAGGAATTAGGTAGATTACTACTTGTGACTGTTACCTTCTGCTTATGTTGGAATTCAAATCTGGGGTTTCTCCAAATATTTTCTCAGGTTTTTGTTTGTTTGTTTGTTTTGTTTTTGTTTTGTGTGGTGCTAGAGCTTCAACCTGGGGCCTTACCCATGTTAGATGTACACTCTGTCCTAAGCCCAGGCTTTCTGACTGTCAGAATGGGTTTAAAAGGGAGTTGTAAAGGCTAGCTGGTCACATTCTAGCCTTCGTCAGGCAAGGTGCAAGTGCGTACCCCACAGATGAGACAGACACATTTCTTTTTAAAATTCCTAATATAGAAGAAATGTGTCTGATTATTTTCACATAATTTTGTAGTCTCATGTTGTAGGCATTTACCTAGGAATGCCTCAAGTTTATCTTTATGGCAGAATGGTACTCCACTGTATATAAATACCACATTTTCTTTATCCATCCATTTGTTGATGGACATATAGACTGTTTCCAAGATGTAGCCATTATAAATTGTGCTGCTATAAACATGTTTCCAAGATGTAGCCATTATAAATTGTGCTGCTATAAACATGGGTATATATGGGTCTGCATGTATCCCTGTAGTATGATGTCTTTAACTCCAGAAGGAGAATAGCTAAGTCAAAAGAGTAGCTAAGTCAGGTGGTTCCTAGGAGAAACCTAGAAGGCGAATACTTAAGTCAAGTGGAATTCCTATTTTTAATTTTTCGAGGAATCTCCACACTGATTTTCAACTAATAGTTGTATTAGTTTACATTTACACCAACAATGTAGGATAATTCTTTGATCCATTTTGACCTCAGTTTAGTACATGGTTAGATATATGGGTCTGGACTCAGTTTTCTGCATGTGAATATCCAATTTTCCCAGCACTGTTTATTACAGAGGCTTTCTTTGCTCTGGTGTATGTTTTTGGCCCCTCTGTCAAAGACCGAGTAGCTAAATGTTCCCCGGGGTTGTTTCTGCTTCTTCTGTTCTGTTCCTTTGCCCTACATGCCTGTTTTTGTGCCAGTATCATGCTGTTTTAATCACAGTAGCTTTGTAGTATAACTTCAAATCTGGGATTGTGATGCTTCCTGCTTTGCTTTTGTTACTGAGGATTGCTTTTGCTATTTTGGGTCTTTTCTGGTTCCATATGGATCTTATGATTGTTTTCTCTAGATCTGTGAGAAATGCTGTTGGTATTTTGATAGAGATTGTGTTAAATCTATATATAAGTTTTGGAACTATAGCCATTTGATTATATAAGTTCTCCCTATCCAGGAACAGGAGACATCTTCCCATTTTCTGATGTCCTTCTTGATTTTGTTTTTTGGAGTGGTATTTTCGCTTTAGAGGTTTTTCACTTTCTTGGTTAGGTTAATTCCAAAGTATTTAATTTCTTGATGATATTGTATATGATACTGTTTTCCTGATTTCTTTCTCAATGAGTTCATTGTTAGTGTATAGGAGCACTACTGATTTATGAAATTTATGTGTGTTTATTTTGTATACTACTACATTGCTAAATTTGGTTACTAATTCAAGGGGTTTTTTTGGTGGAAATTTTTGGTTTCATAAGTACAAGATCATGCCATTTGCAAATAATGATACTTTGCCTTTGTGTTTTCCTATGCGTATCGCTTTTGTTTCTTTCTCTTTCCTGATTGCTCTGGCTAATGTTTTGAGAACTGTGTTGAACAGGAGTTGTGATAGTGGGCATCTTTGTCTATTCCTGATTTTAGAGGCGAAGCTTTCAGTTTTTCCTCATTTAATACAATGTTGGAGGTAGGGTTGTCATCAGTGGCTTTTATCAGATTGAGATAAGGTCCTTCCATACCTATTTTCTTCAGTTTTTTTTTTATCATGAATTTATGTTGGATTTTTTTTAAGAGGCCTTTTTCTGCATCTATGGAGATGATCATGTGATTTTTGTCCTTGCTTCTGTTTATGTTGTAGGGACAGAGGTCTCCACAGGTAGAGAAAGATAAGGTAAAGGCCTCACTGAGCTTTATTAAGAATCAGTAAGAAAACTTACTAAAAATGTTTTCTGCCTCTACCACTGAAAGCAGCTTTTGATTCATGGGTAAACTCTACAACAGTTAGGGTAATTAGAAAGACAAAGGAAAGACTGGCAAGACTAGGGAGAGCGCCAGGCAATACAATTAACAAGAAACAGCCCCTACTCTGTGGGTTTTTGTGCCACTCTTTTGGTGATTTCTTTTGCTGTGCAAAAGCTTTTTGATAGGATGTGGTCCCAAGCGCTGATCCTTTGTGCTGTTTCCCATTCAGTCTGAGTTTTGTTCATAAATTTTTTTCCTACCCATACATGTTAAAGAGTTCTTCCTATTCTATCTTCCAGTATTTAGTGTTTCTGTTTTAATGCTTAGATCTCTGATCCACTTCGATTTTAGTTTAGTACATGGTGAGAGACATGTGTCTAGTTTTAGTTTTTGGCACGTGGCAAGCCAGTTTTTCCAGCACCATTTATTAAAGAGACTGTCTTTCTTCCAGTGAGGGTGTTTGGCTCCTTTGCTGAAGATGAGGTATTTGAGTGTGTTTGAAGTTGTTTCTGTGCTTCTAACCTGTTCCACTGATCCTTGGGTCTGTCTTTTTGCCAGTACCATGCTGTTTTTATCACAGTAACTCTATAGTATAATTTCAAGTCGGGGATTGTGATTCCCCCTGCCTTGGCCCTGTTGCCCAGAATTGTTTTTGCTATTCTTGGTCTCTTCTGGTTCCAGAAGAATTTCACGATTGCTTTCTCTAATTCTGTGAAGTATTCCTCAGACAAAGGTCTAACATCTAGAATATATAAAGAACTCAGAAAAATCAGACTCCCCAAATTTAGAGACCCAGTCCAAAAATGGGCATCTGAAATGAATAGACACCTCTCAGATAAAGAAATACAGATGGCAAACAAATATATGAAAAAGTGTTCAACATCACTGATCATTCGAGAGATGCAAATTAAAACAACGCTGAGATTTTATCTCACTCCAGAAAGAGTGGCTATCATCAAGAAATCAACGAATAACAAATACTGGCAAGGCTGTGAGGAAAAAGGAACCCTCCTCCACTGTTGGTGGGAATGTAGACTGGTCCAACCATTGTGGAAATCAATGTGGAGATTCCTCAGAAAACTACAACTAGAGGTTCCATTTGAACCAGCTATTCCTTTGCTTGGTATCTTCCCAGAAGAATTGAAAACGTCATAACACAGTGACATATGTACAACCATGTTTATAGCAACACAGTTTGTAATAGCTAAGTCTTGGAAACAACCCAGATGCCCAACAACTAATGAATGGCTAAAGAAGATGTGGTTTGTCTATATAATGGAGTATTACTCTGCCATGAAAAAGGATAAACTTGAGATATTTATAGGTAAATGGATGTACCTTGAGAACATACTCTTAAGTGAAATAAGTCAGACACACATGAGTACATATCAAATTGTTTCTCTGATATGAGAAACTGTTAAGTGTAAGTCAGGACAAAAAAGTATAATAGATACTCAGTAAAAGAAAGATAATATTCAATATGGAGGAGAATTAGAAAGGCAGGAGGGGAAAAGAAGGAAAGGAAAAAGAAAAGAAACGGAAAGAGGGAAAAAATGTAAATAAAGCTACTGTAAATAGGGAAAGGAGGGGGAGTGGAAGGGAGGGGTGGGGAAGAAGCAGAGGAACCAAGATGTTTCATGTACAGGTACAAATTAACTACGATGAATGTGATCACTATGTATACAATGCACCAATACACGTTCTTAGTAAATAAAAAGAAAGAAACTTTACTAGTATATGTCACATTTTGATTCAAATAGAATTGTGATAAAATGCACATTAATAATAAATATTCAATTCTAAAAAAAACCAGAAAAACAAACAGCTACCACACCTATCTGACAGAATTCTGGGGGACAATAAGAGACAGCCGCCTAAAGACTCTTATTTAATATATGAGACACACACACACACTCTCACATGTACGTGCCTGTACATATACACATATTTATGTTCTATAATAACACATACACACATGTCCCTTTTACTTAATCATCAAGTAAGCTGCCTTCCTATTAGGCCCTCCACCTTCACTTATTCAATACAAAGAAACAGGAAGAAGCCAAATGACCAGAAGTTCTAAATTAGCGTCAAAGACAGTCATAGACAAAAGACCAGGACCACAAGTGCTCACTTGGGGGATGGGAAAGACACTAGTCCCCAATAAAAGGAGCCAGGGGTAAGTGCTCATGGGCTTTCACCTCTAAAACCCCCTGCCACCTCAAGGTAGCTGTCTATCTTCTTTCTCTTCCATTTTTTCCCCCAAATAAACTGTCTTTTGTTATACTTAGCTTTGTCTTTTTTTTTTTTCTTTTTTTTTTTTAGTTCTTTACTGGTGAGGGATTTAAGATCGCTGAGAGCTATGTTGTCAACAGAATAGTAACATGACATGACATGGTGTGGCAAGCGGTCCACCCCTGGACATAACAATGTGACAAATTACATATATTGGTTTTCATATGTTGAACCATCCTTGCATCTCTCTGATGAAGCCTACTTGGTCATGGTGTATGGTTTTTTTGATGATTTGTTACTGTGGTGGACCTAATATGGTCAACTTGAGCCAGAACGCCCAGCTGGACTGAATTGATGTGATACTGGGCGTATGAGATCCATCTGAGGATTGTTGCTGACACAACATAAAGCAAAGTGGGAGCTGAAGCTAGTGGGCGGGCTGTTTCCCAGCGGACGCTCTGCTGCGGCTGGTTCTCCTGAAAGGAACTCGGCTGTTCTTATCGAGGAAGGAGCTCAGGGCCTTGCTGTTGTCAAGGATGGCTGCTGTTGCTTCGGAGGAGCTCTGGTTGTCATCTCTGCTGCGAGCATGGTATCCTGGCTCCAGCCATCGTGTGCAGACACGGATGTACATGAGACAGTGCTGTGGGCTCCCAGCCCTCAATTGGATCTTTTGGGTCTTCAGTGCCTAGATGGACATTTGGCACCTTCTGCACTTGGCTTCTGGGTGAATATTGTAATCTATAAATGTCCTCCATTAAATCTGCTCTCTTACGACCATTGGCTCTAGCAAATCTAAGACAGTTACATTATGTTTATCAGCATCTTGTTGAGGATTTTTGCACCTGTCTTCATTAAGGAGATTGGTCTATAGTTCTCTTTTTTGCTTAGATCCTTGTCTAGTTTTGGAATCAGTGTAATGCTAGTTTCCAAGAATCATTCTGGGAGTACTTCTTCCCTCTCAATTTCATTAAAGAGTTTGAAGAATATTGGTATTAGATCTTCCTTAAAGTTCTTGTAGAATTTGGCAATGAATCCATCAGGTTCTGGGCTTTTCTTTATTGGTAGGTTTTTTGTTACTTAATTTCATTCCCTGTTACTGCATTATTCAGGATTCTTACGTCTTCTTGGTTCAATTTGGGTAATTCATATGTATCTAGCAATCTCTCCATTTTTTTTCTAAGTTCTTCAGTTGTTTGGCATATATGCGTGAAGTAGTTGCTAATAGTCTGCTGGATTTTGGCAGTGTCTGTTGTGATTTCACCTTTTTCATTTATAATTGCATTAATTTGTATGTTTTATTTCCTTTATTTGGTAAGATTAGCTAAGTGTTTGTGTGTTTTATTTATTCTTTCAAAGAACCAACTCTTTGATTCATTGATTCTTTCATTTTGTGTTTTTAGTCTCCTTTTCATAGATTTTTGCTCTGATTTTTATAATTTCCTTCCTTGTACAAGCTCTGGATTTGTATTGTTCTTGTTTTTCTCGGATCTTGAGGTACATCGTTAGGTTATTTATTTGGCCTCATTCTGTTTTTCCGATGTAGGCATTCATAGCTTTATGCTTCCTTTGTAGAACTACTTTCATTGTGTCCCATAAATTCTGATATATTTTACTGGCATTTTTTAATTCCAGCAATTGTCTTATTTCTTCCTTAATTTCTTCAGCGATCCATTGATTATTCAAAAGTATGTTACTTAATTTCCATATGTTTGTGTAGTTTCTGTGGTTTCTTTTGACACTTATTTCTAGTTTCTTTGCACTGTGATCTGATAATATGCATGGTAAAATTTTGATTCTTTTACATTTACTTAACCATGCATTATTAGCTAGTATGTGGTCCATTTTGGAGAAAATTCATTGTGCTGCTGAAAAGCATATGTGTTCTGTTGTTGGATGGAATGCTCTGTGTTTGTAAGTCCATATGTTCAAAAGTTTGGTTCCACTCTGATATGTCTTTGTTGATTTTTCTTTTAGTTAATCTCTTTGTAATAGTAGGGTATGGAGGTCCTCTACTGTATGGCAATACCTTGTTTCACAAGCTGTTCGCAAACAGTTTGGTTTGCAAACAGAAGCATTTGGCACAATTTTGCTCCCATTCGTGAACTCTAAATCAGGTGATGAACATGACAGCAGCCATCTTCCCTGCAGGAACAGGAACACAGACGTCTTCCTGCTCTGTCACATGGTCATGGCTCTCTCTTGTTGAGATTGTGGTCATAGACAGACCTGTGTACACTTGTGTGAAGATTTTTTGTGTGCTTTTTAGTACATACAGTACCGTACAGTATTATTTAATCCAGCATGGCTCCAGAGAAACTGCAGAGCAAGCATGATGGTGAAAAGAAAGTACAGAGCAGTAATGAATGTGACTGGAGTGTGCAGAGCAATAATGAAGGTAACAAGAAAGTGCAGAACAAGAGTGGTAAGCAGGTTTTGAAGAAAATAACCATTGACTTGAAGAAAGAAATTGTAGAAAAGCATGAGCGTGGTATTCGTGTGACTGATCCAGCCTCAGAGTGCAAGATGGCGGAATCGACAATCTTGACTATTTTGAAGAATAAAGATGCCATTGAAGGAGTTGATATGGCAAAAAGAGGAATGATGTTAAGCAGAGGACACAAGTGCTGGACGAGGTGGAAAAACTTTTGTTAGTGTGGTCGAATGAGAAACAGCTGGAGGTGATAGTGTTGGTAAATCTATGATCTGTGAAAAAGACAGGAAATTGCACAGCAGTTTACTGCAAGAAAACCCCTCTATAAGTTCAACAAGTGATGAATTTAAAGCCAATAGAGGGTGGTTTGATAAGTTCCACAAGAGAAATGGCATCCGCAGAGTGATAAGACATGGTGATGCTTCCAGGTCTGACAAGGCTGCTGTAGAAGCCTACAAGAAAGAATTTGTGGTGTTCATGAAGGCAGAAGGATACCTCACTTAACAACTGTTCAACTGTGATGAAACAGTGCTCTTCTGGAAGAAGATGCTGAACAGAACTTGTATCACACAGGAGGAGAAGGCACTGCCGGGGCACAAGGCTGTGAAGGACACATTGATCCTTTTGCTGTGCGAGAATGTAAGCACTGATCTGAAGATTAAGCTACTATTGGTGTACCATTCCCAGACCCCTCATCCATTCAAGGAGTGGAATGTGAACAAGGCTAGACTGCCTGTCATGTGGAGGGCCAGTATGAAAGCTTGGGTCACAAGGACTTGTTCATGGATTGGCTGCATGAGGTGTTCACACCACTGTTAAGGAATATCTTTCTGACAACCAACTGCCTGAAAGGTGCCTCCTTCTGATGGACAAGGCCCCAGCACACCCTCCGGCCTTGGTGGAGGATATGGATGCTAACTATGGCTTCATAAAGGTCAAATTCCTACTCCCAAACATGACATCTCTTCTGAAGCTCATGGACTAGTCAGTGGTCTGCAACTTCAAGAAGCTATATACAGAGACACTCTTTACCAGGTGTTTTAATGCCACTGAAGAGAAGTCCTTGGCTCTGAAAGAGTTCTACAAGAAATATTTCAATATTCTCTACTGCATCAATCTCATTGACAAAGCCTGGGAAGATGTTACATACTAGACCTTAAATTCAGCCTGGAGGAAACTGTGGCCAGAATGTGTCACTGAATGTGACTTTGAAGGGTCTGATGCACATGCAGGGGAGGAGATCATGTTCTTGGGCAGGAGTAAGGGTCTGGATATCAATGGTGCAGACATAGAGGAGCTTTTTGAGAACCATAAGGACAAGCTGAAAACAGAAGAACTCGCTGAACTTCAGAGTGAGCAGCAGAAGGTGCTTGTTGAGGAGCATTCACTGAGGAAGAGGAAGACAGCCAGGAGGCTGGCAGTGATGTAACAAAATCCATTATGGAAAAATGGAATGAATGCCAGAATTTCTTTGAGAAGAACTGCCCCAATATAACTATAACAAACAGAGTTTTGAGTCTGATTAATGCTAACATGGTCTCACTTCTGGAAAGTTATGCAGCACAGGAAAAACAAGTGACATTTGACAGATTTTTTTTTTTTGTCAAAATTGACCCTGCAGCTAAGAGACAATAGAGAAAACCCCTGAAGGAGATCTCCCCACTGTCCTTGTGGAGGGGGACTCTTCCTCCAAACAGTAATCTCCTCTCCCACCCTCTTGTCCTCCAGACCAGAATTTGCCTCAAGCAAGATTAGTGTTCTCTCTCTCTATACGGTACTCTACTATACTATGTTTTGTATTTTTGTGGTTACAAAATAGACACATTCTGTGGTTCAGAATGGATTAGCCTTATTTACATTGAACCTTATTGGAAAATTTGATTCTGTTTGTGACCAAAATCAGTTTGCAACCATATTCATAGGGGTCAGAGTGGATTAACATTTACATTGAGCCTTATGGGGAAATTTGATTTGGTTTGTGACCAATTTGGTTTGCGACCAGAATTGTGAAACGAATTCGGTTTGTGTACTCAGGTACCGTTGTAATTGTATTGATGCTTATCTTTTCTTTTATGTCCATTGTTGTTTGGGAAGCTGGATGCCCCATAGTTTGGTTCATATATGTTTATAATTGTATATAATTGTATATATGTTTATAATTTTTATCTCTTCCTGTTGAATAGTTCCATTTACCAACATACAATCCTTCTTTGCATCCTCTGCTCAGCTTTTGCTTAAAGTCTACTTCGTCTGAAAATAGGATAGCTACTCCTGCTCGTTTTGGGGCTCCTATTGCATGGAATATTGTTTTCCATATTTTAATTTTTAGACTGTGAATTTCTTTTTGGGTTAAATGTGTTTCTTGTGTACAACATACCATTGGATTTTGTTTCTTTCTTTTCTTGTGGGGGGGTGTGCTAGGGTTTGAAGTCAGGACCTTATGCTTGCTTACGCTATATGCCTTATTTATTTGTATTGGCTTCTTCTTCTCCTTTTATTATTTTCCTGCTGTTGATTTCCTTTCTTTCTCTCCTACTTAATATCTTGCCATACCTGGTATATTCATTCTATTGGATCTTTTGGCATTATTAACTTCTTTGTCTGTTTCCAGGATATCCTTGAGAATTTTTTGGAGTGTTGGTTCGGTAGTCATAATTTGTTTTTTCTGAGTGTGGAAATATCTTATTTGTCAATCAGTTTTGAAAGATACTTTTGTAGAATACATCAGTCTAGATTGTAAGCTGTTTTTTTGGGGGAGTGGGCTTTGAAACACTTGATACTAGAAATTCCTTATCTTTAATGATTGTTTTCGGGAAGTCTATGATTCTGATGGGTAGGATTCCTTTATAAACAAATTGTTGCTTTTCTCCACCAGCTTTAAAAATTATGTTCTTGTGTTGGATTTCTGGTATTTTAATTATGATATGGCATGGAATTTTTTTTTTTCTGGTTATGGCTATTTGGAGTTCTATATGCCTTATTTATTTGTATGTTGAATTCTTTTTCCATGTCTGTAATTCATGCTAGTACTTTTGTGAACAGTTTCTTTTTAAATATACTTTGTATTGTTTCCTGATTTTATTTTACTAATTCTAATTAGTCTTTTTTGAATCATCTAGCAGCTGTTGGGTATAGTTTTCATGTTCTCTTGTTTTTAAAGTTTCTCTCATTAAGTGATCATTTACCATACCCTTGTCTTCTAGATCTGACACTCTGTCCTCACATTCATAGCTTCTGCTGCCCATACTTTCAATTGTATTTTTTTAAGTTTTTTTTTTTTTTTTTTTTTGGTGGGGGGGTTCTGGGGATCAAACTCAGGACCTTGTGCTTGCTAGACAAGCACTCTACCACTGAGCTAAATCCCCAACCCCCCTCAATTGTATTTTTAATCTTGTTTTCTGTTTGGAACTTTTTATGGACTCCCATTCTTTTCTATGTTGCGCATTCATGTGAGGTGAACCTGATAACCACTACACTACGGAAACCTGCATTCATGTTTTGTATCTCTTCTTTAATGGTTACATTTTTATTAATGTCTTCTCTTCACTCAATGATCATTCCTTTCATTAGGATCATTATCTGTTTAATCATATTTTCTTTAAATTCTTCTCATGTTTCTGTTTTTTGGTATGTTAATTTTCTGTGTTGGGGTTTCTTGGTTGCTTATAGTGGGTAGCTCTCTTGCAGAGATGTCCCCTGGGTATGGCTAACTATTGCCCCTTGGTTCTTTTCCAGGGTCCAGCTACCTCTTTTTATTTGGGAGAGGATGTTTGAGCTTATTTGGCCCACTACCTAGTTCCTTGGGAATGGGCTGCAGTATTATTTATGACTCCCAGGCAATACAGCTATTGTACTCCCAGGCAATACAGAAAAAACCAATTGACAGCAACAACTATGTTACCTTGGCTGTAGTAGTAAAGTCAGGAACAAAAATAGCATCATGTATCAACTGGATACTGACTACCCTAAAGATCATTCATGAGCCACCCTTAGCCAAGGCAAAGAGAGCTATAATGTTAGTGTAGACATGTAGGTAACCCAGATATTGACCTATAGTAAATCAGACCACTGATCTGCACTGGATGCAGGCAGCAGTTTGGGAGCTCAAGCAGACTACCTGACTCTATAGACCATCATGTTCAGATCCATCCCCCACTGAACATTACATTCAACAAACCTGGCTTCCCACCACAAAATGCAGGTCCTGTGATCTTCTTGGCCTGAGCTCACCTCAGGGAATCTCAGGGTAACTGTGTCTAACCCTCACCCCTTCCGAGTCTGTCTCCTGTGGCTGTCTGTCACCTGGTCTCTGTGGTGGGGAACCACTTCAGTCCTGGAGTGAAATCTTCCTGAAAGCTGATCTTGTCCTGAATGAGGTCGGTCATTTAGCTGTCACCTCTGCTGCCCTGTGATGGGGATCGAGGGTGCAGAGCCAGCTTGAAGTCGGTAGTTTGACCCTGGTGGGTGGGGATGCTCTCCTTCTCACATGTGGGGCCCGGGGTAGCCAGCTCCTGACTTAAGTTTTTAATTTAAATATGAGCGCTCAAATAAAAAGTTACCAAAGTATCCAGAGTTTAGACACCCAAAGTTAAAGAACCATGCTTGAGACTGGGTCAGATCTAAGTTTATCTCTACTCTCCTAATTTGAACCCATAAACTCTTGTATGTGCCAGCACATTACAGTTACCTCTTAAAAAGCCAGCCTCTTCTATCTTCTACCCCTTTGCACTTCCCTTAAATTTGTGTGTTTAGAGAGGAGTAATGGTTGAACTGGCTCCTCACTTCTGAACCCAGGAGCCGCAGACGTACTTGTGCGGCTCACACCTCACTAAGGCCTGTCTCGGTGCTGGAGCTGTGGCCACTCTGCTGGTTACGCAATGAGGTGCTGCAGGGATTCCTGTGAGGTCTGGCTGTCTTTGAAGACTTCCTGCAGGGCAGCCTCTCCAAAAACTGCCTCAGGGTTCTTCTCAGCTTTATAATCTCAGGAGTCAGTGTCTTCTGTCTCAGAAATGCAGAGGGAATGTTCATAGTGATTACAGAGCTGTCTGAATAAGTGGCTCTGTCCCACCTGCCTCTCTTTTTCCTTATGGCTTTGCTACAGGGCCTGAACTATGTCCCCTAGTATGCTACATGTGACGAGTATTGGCACTTACCCAAGTAAAGCAGAGTAAGCACTTAGGAAATAAGATCTTTCTTTGTGCCAATTAGTTATTCATAATTTTATTAATAAGGACTATATATTTTTTCTTTTTACTATTATTGCTTGACCACTGATTAATGAAAAATTTTGATGGTGGACTAGCACCAGTCTGTGTTCTGGCATTTGTGGACAGCTGTGCCTGTGCCCCTGAACTCTTCTTCAGCACTGGTATTATGTGACCCTCAGAGAGATGAGGACAGAGATAGAAACCAGAGAGAAGACTCCTGTAGTTGTGTTGGCATGAGGCCCTGTGGTCTGACCTTGGCTGAGGGTCAGAGACAAGCCCATGGACCTGAGAAAGAGAATGAATCACTGTGCAAATATTTATGAAACACCTCCCATGTCTTAGGAAGCAGCAGTAGAACAGAGGTGTGGAAGTTTGTGTTTGGGTTCAAGTGGCCAAGGTTTCTCCCCAGACCCCAGCTACTGCCTGCATGGTTCAGCAATTCACTTTACTGTTCTCCTTAGTTTCCCATTTATAAAATGGAGCTGATGGCAATATTATATATTAGAAGATATTTAATAGATTGTAAAGTGTTAGTGGTAGCAATTTGTTTTCAAATGATGACAATGATAAAAAGAAGTTTATTTTTGGAAAGAAAACTAGGGAGGTATATTTTTCATATACTTACCTCTTGATTTGGTTAGGTAGTCTAACAGTGGTGAAGGGAAAAGGAATTGGTATTGTTTAAGCGGTGAGCACTTTAAAAACATATTCTTAATTTTCATGGACAGGTTGGAAGAAACGACACATGTGGTATTTTTGGTAGCCTAGGTATTTCATTTGTTTGCAGCTAAGCTTAACGTTATATAATGAAAATGTACAAAGAATAATACTGCAATTTTTGGTTAGATTTAAGTCAGAGATGTTCATTAGGGAGGAATATTCAAAAGTGAATATTGGAAAGGTCTTTAAGCCAGCTGACCAGAACAGCTGCCTCTGAATATTATCTCACTTTGGAAGGTATCAGCATACATTTGAGTTAAACTCAGAGGTTTTCAAAATAATCCTTAATTAAAGAAAACTATTTTTATTCCAAACTAAAACAATTTTAAAAGAGCTTTCCTTAACCTAAAATAATAATAAAAGGTGTGTTACTCAGCCTTCCATTACTGTAAAATAATTCCTGATATAAGTCAATATAAAAAAGAGGAAAAGTTTATTTTGGCTCACAGTTTCAGAGGTTTTATTCCATGGTTGGTGGCCCCCTTGCTTTTGGCCTGTGGCAGAGTTGCATATTAAGGGGGGACCATGGTGGAAGAAAGTGCTTACCTCATGGTGATTGAAAAGCAAAGGAAGAGAAAGGAAGGGACTGGGATCCTGCTGTTCCTTCCAGGTCCTGCCACCAGTCGCTTGACATCTCCCACCACGCCTCCCCTCCACAAACCCCAACAGAGCCATAGGCTGGCTACGGGCCTCTCCCACGTGGACCTTTGGGGAACACTTAGCCAAATCATGACAAAAGGAAACAGATCATTTCGTAAAAGGTGGTCCTGAATAAGTCACTGTAGAAAATAAATGTAGACTTAACTTTGACTTCTTGGAACCAGTGACTACTTTCTGTTCCTCAGCCTTGGAAGCCAGGGGAAAAGCAGCCCATGGGCAGCTTGGGGTGCGGGTGGCCAAAGCAAATCTGAAGCAGTTGCACGTGGACTCCTTGGTGGTTCCTGTTTGAGCAGGTGGGAGTGGGCTGAGAGAGGCTCACTTCCGGCAGCTACCAAGTGGTCAAATTTGGGTTCTAGTTCAAGTTCAGCTCCAGCTGTGTCCTTGCCACAGCTCCTAGGCCAAAGCATGGGGAGAGAGTCAGGGATACTGAGATGCTCTGCAAATGCTTCCACAACAGTCTCACTGCCATTGTCATCTGTGCTTTATAGACTGTTGTCTTCATCAGTCAGCATACTCAGAATGATGGTGGAAAGAATTGCTGTGTTTTAGAAATGGCCTAAACATACCATGCTAATAAGTTTTCACAGAGTTGTTCACAGATTTTCATTTATTCAGCAAATATGTATTAAACATTTATTCCAGTAACTTTGTTTAGTTTTAGGGGTATAGCAGTAAGTGGAACGGAGTTGCTGTCCTTAAGCCCCTCATTTCTAGAAGGGAGGTGGAGGATGAAGCCGCAGCAGCATTAGTGGAATGGAAATTTGGGTTCCTCTAAAAGTACAGCCCAGCCAGTGCTCAGGGTCAGGAGGTGGTGATGTGTCAACAGGCTGCTGGGCCAGTGCGGGAACTGGAGCAGGTGATACGCACTTGGAGTGGGGTTGTTTGTGAAGGGAACGAGACGGCTGTGGGGCTGCAGGGGCAGTGCAGTGAGAGATGGACCATGAGAAGGCATGGAGTGGCGAGCCTTTTCACATGTTCAGTGATGCTTCTTGTAGAATTTCCTCTTGGACAGTGTGGATGGAGCTCACAAGCCAGGCACTACTTGCTGTAGCTTTTCCGACCCGCCCTCCTCATGGACCCACCTGTGAAAGGCTGGTGGGTGACCTCTGAGCACACACACGGCTGTGTGTCCTTCCTGGGCAGACAGATCCCCTGCATCTTGCAGGCATCTCCAGACCAGACGGTGCCCCCGAGGACGACAGCTGCGAAGGAACCCTCTTGTCCTCAGGGTCGGGGCTGAGTGCCAGACATGGCCCTTCCTCCTCTCCTTTTGGGGGCGTGTGACTCAGAGGCAATGACATCAGCCATGACTTCATCTCTCTGGAGGGGAGGTCCTGTGCAGACTGAGCGCAAGGCTGGTTCCTGCCCCCCTTCTCCATCCTTTGTCTTGTCAAGGACACTATCATGGTCGGGCTATTGTTTTCTACATATTTAAATTTTTTTATGTACTTTTTATTTCATTTTCTCAATTCCTTTTCCTGTCTTTGTCACTTTATTCATGTCTCATGCTTAACTTATTCTTTCATTTTACCCCATTCTGCCTTTATTTCCTTGTATATCTTTTGGCTTTATGTTCTTCTCTTTCCTCTTCTTCTTAATCTTTATTGTTTTAATTTTCTCTCCTGCTCACCTTCTTTTTTGATATTCTTTTTCATTTCCTTTTGTATGCTCTTTCTTTTTTTTCTTTGCCAGAAAGGTATATGGAGCCTGGCGCTCCTGCCTCCTACCTCTCCCCACTCCAAAACTCCTCTCCGGTTGTTTCTGTCCTAACATCCCTAAAACAGTATTCATAAAAATCACCCTGTGCTTAAGAACTGATGTGGCTCCCATTTCTTTCTGACCTGAGTGTCTAATACAAATCACTGCCTGTCTGCACATGTCTCAGACTGACCTCCCATGGTTCCTTTTCCTTGGCTGTGGATGCTGCTGATGCTGCTGCATCTTGCAGTGTTGCTCAGGTACTTGCCTCTGTCTCCATCCTACCTTCCCTGCTCTTTGTCTTCTCTTCACATCTAGATTGGGTGCTGTCTCTAAAGTGAATTCTTTTCTCTACATTCTGCACAAGGAAATGTCTTTCCCTATGACCACACAGAAGCCTTAGTTTATGCATTAGATATTTTAGAACTTGAATTACTCTGTACTACTCATACATTTCTCCTGAATTTTTTCTATGGGCTGATTCTTTGCTCCAGCTAGCCAATAAGTAATTTCAAGTTTGGGATCAAGATTTTGTGACTGGCTCCAGGCTTTCCTCTCAACACCTGCATAGTCCCAGATTCTCCAAACTGATGAATCCAGCAGCAGCTCTAGTAACACAATAACCTTTGCATAGTCTACTACTACTTCTCCAGAGTTGTACAGCAAGGTATCTGTCTCAGCAGTAGTGCTTCATAGCTGTGTGACCTTGAGCAAGCTGCCTAATTAATCTTTATTTCGGTTTCCATACCCTATAGTAATTACTAAAGATCATAATGGCACCTGTGCCACAGAGGTGTTGTGGGATCAATTGAGCAAATGTATGTACTGTAAACTGTTTAGATCAGCACCCGGCACACAGTAAGCACTTTGTTTCTTCCGGGTGTGCTGGGGATCAAACTCAGGGCCTTTTGCTTTCTAGGCAAGTTCTCTATCACTTGAGCTAAATCGCCAACTGGGATCCTAGTAAGCATTTTTTTTTTTTTTTTTAGTAAGCACTTCTTAATGACTGTTCTTTTTATTACTTAATATGTGGGTTGTACCACATTTTCATTCTTTTAAGTCTGATTCACTTTAATTTAAATCTTGGTTCTTCTACTGGTTAGTTATGTGTTTTCCTGACCAGTAGTCACCTAATATCTTCAGGTCTCACTTTGTTCATTTATAGCAATGTTTAACTCATAGCATCCTTACTGCAGTTGGGTTCAGTTTAGTGAGGTTATACAGGTTCTCCTGGCACACCTTCAGTCAGTGTTAGTCTCTTCTGCAGTCATTGTTCTTCTCAAGTTGTGTGGCCTTCTGTCCCCCCTACTTGACTTTTAGCTCATTTTGGGGGAGTATAATATATTCATTTGTATCCTTAGAGTTAACATGAAATATTTTTCAAATAAAATGTTCATTGACCATACAACAGTGTCTATTGGACCCAGTTTGCGGCCAGATGTGTGCTAGGATTGCTGGGGAAGACAAAAGGCAGGACCGTCCTGGCTAATAACAAAGGCCCTATAGAGTTCAGCTCCCTCCTCAAGGATCCTTGACAAGAGATTCAAAGCCTGTTCCTAGATGGGATATTTTCTGTAACATTAGATTGCAGTGGATTTGTCATAAGGAGGAGGCTGTGAAGTTCTCGTCTTATGTTACTGCTTGTGTTATGAAGGAACTTCTCAGTGATGGCCCTTGTTCCTACCCAACAGGAAATGATAGTGGGATACTACAGTGGTTGCCTGAATGAACAGGCAGGTTGTACATACCCAAGTAAGCCCCAAAGAAATGCCGTCGATACAATAGAAAGATCACCCATCTTTTATGGGGCTGGGGATGAATGAAGTTTGCTTTGAAGGACATTTGGGGAAAAAGGGGGGAAAGGCATCTGTGTGAGCCAGTTTGGAACTGACAGAGGGCTGTCCTCGGATGTCCTGAAGCATCCAGCTTGATGGAGCGCTCTTCCTGCCACGGCCCCTCTTTGTCTTGGTGGTTGGCAGCCGTTCAGTAGTGCTGTACTGACCCAGGAGTCCAAGCCAGGAAGCGAATAGATGCATTTTCCGATTAAAATGAAACTTCTTCAAAGGACCTGTTCACCCTAAGAGGAGAAATTTATCTTCCTGGCAGTTAGGCTTGGCTAGAATATGTCTCTGCTCCTGAAACAGATTGAGAAAAACCATTAACCTGAGTGAAAAAAAGAGAAACTGGGAAGTTCTTACTCACGCCCTCATCCATTTATCCATTCATTCCTCGTTTTCATTCCCACAAACTCTTATTTAGCTTGTACATCTCTGCTCATTCATTCATTTATTTGTTCATTCAGCTAATGTTATTTATCATCTATATGTCAGTCACAGTGCTAGATCCTAGGAGTAAAGTTTGGAAAAAACACAGTTCCTGCCTCCTCAGAGCTTTCCGTCTGTTGAGCTGGACAGGCATGTGCACGGATGATGAGAAGGGTAGTAACAGGGCTATTTGCAGTTTTATAGGGCCATCTCATGGGAACATCCAGCTTAGTTTAGGGCAGCCAGGAGTGATTTGATGGAGTGAGTAATGCTGGAACTACGTCTTAAACAGTGAGGCGCACACACATCATGTTGTTCCTCGTTTCTCTAGAGAGTCTGAACTTATACGGGGATTGAACAGGTGGGAACTTCTTCACAAACTGACTTTTAATTTAAATTAGAAGGATAATTGGATGTGAAAAATGAGAGGCAAAAAGAAGTAGGTGACTAGACCAATCACTTGTTAACTGGATCATTTGATGGAAGATTCAGGAGGAAGCCATTTGGGGGAAGAGAACAGTCTCTGTCTTGGACATTTTGAGTTAGAAGCATAGACAAGTGTGCAAGAGGCATGTCTCAGGAGGTCTAAATTGGAGTTTGAGATTTGGCGCGTTGTTCACCCTGAAGTGGGCGGGAATCCTAGGAGCAGTTGAGATTTCCTGGGAAGCTTCTGAACATTGAGAAGTACATTCAGCTGAGGCATAAAGCCTGAGAAGCACTCACTTTAAATGCTCATAAAAGAAAAGGAGCGCCTGAAAGAGACAGAAAAGCAGCGATGAGAAGGGCACGAAGGGCCTCAGGTAGATGAGGTATTAAGGGCGATGTCCTCGTTTCTGTACTATCCATATCTACTTCCATGTCTGTTCCAAGACTCTACTCTTGCTGGAGCCTGCTCTTCATGTTAAGTCTCCCTCCCTACCTCCACAGACAATGCTCTATCAAGGAATTGAGTTACCTGGTTTACTGTGGCATCACTCTTATCCTCCTGGCTCTTCTGCATCTGTTTATGCTTTAGAGAGGCAGAATCCAGAACTAGCACCTGGCTGGACTTTACAGATACACATTTTAGTCTGATTCTCCATTTATCTGTCATGTGATGTTGTGGAAGTCACAGTCTCTTTCTGGGCATTAGTTTCTTAATCTGCAAGGTTAGGTTTATAATTTTTTGCCTTTCCTGCCTTAAGGAATTATATAGCTCAGATGAGATCATGCATGTCAAACTGCTTTGAAAAATGTGAAGGTCTGTAGCAGTAATGAGTAAATCTTATTGACTTATGTAATGTTCCCAACATCCTTTGAGGTACATGCTGGTAGTGCAGCATTTGTGGAAACTGGAGTTTACAGATACTAATTTTCCTAAAGCTACACGTCTGGGAAATGGTGAGGACAGCAGTCAAACTTAGATCTGCTAGACTCTGGAGTTCTTAGACCCCACACACTGCAGCCTTGTTTTCCTAATATGCATGGTGGTGTCACTCCTGGGCAAAGCCCACTTTGCTGAGTCTGGTCAATTGTCATGCATGTGGTGACATTCTTATGGTCCAGAGTCAACTCTAGTATGGGTGACATTTACTTTTCTGTACAACAGCAGGCCTCCAAGAGATGTGGGAGAGGGATGCATATAAATACAGTTTAATCCAGGTTTTGAAAATCAATTACACAATGGAATTATTTCATTTTGCAAATAAATTATATAATGGCACAATTAAATTCTTCTCTGTTGGGGATAAAGCATCGTGTGAATTCAGATTTTTGTGGCTTGTGTGATTCTCAGGAGTAGCAGAGATATTTATTCCACTTGACCTTTAGGATTCAGCTCAGATCTCTCCACCATGAAGCCTACTCTGGTCACTCCAGCCCCCAAAGCCCTTTCCCTTCCCTGAACCCTGTCTATAGTGATTCACTAGAGACAGATATATGGGCACACACAAACATTACGATAAAGTTCTAAGGCTGACTCACAAAACCTTGGTATCAGACTCATTACATTATTGTCATACATCATTTTAAAATTACCTTTCCTCTGAGCATATCTTTCTCCAGCTTCATAGTAGCTTTCTTTTGAAAGAGCCTTGCTTTAAATTTCTTTATACCTATTGAAGCATTTTGCATTTTTTTCATTACTTATCTTTTGCTTTCCAGACATTTGTCATTTTGAGGTGGATTTAGGTACATGAATGTATAATTCAGATATATTGTGGGGTGGAAGACTCCTAGAAAAGGTGGCATCTGAGCTGAATTTGAGTCAAGGGTTGACATTTGATGAGGGAGAAGGCAAGAAAGTCAGTTCAAGTAGAGGCAAGAGCCTAAACAGAGGCATAGAAATACAGAAGAGCATACTGTGTTTGAGAGTAAAAGAAATGAGGGGAAGGCAGTGTGGAAATTGTTAGCAGAGTGTTAGGCCATAGAAAGTGTGCCCAGGAAGCAGTTGTGATGATGAAATGGCCACGTTGGAGCCTGGTTGTTATGAAATCCTGAGAACAATGCTGAGGAATTAAAATATGGTTTGGGGCCACGAGACACTGTTGGACAATTTTAAACAAAGGAATGGAATGTTAAGTCAAATTTTTGGAAAGATATCTCTGGTAGCACAACCCTCAGGTGCTCTGCCTGTCTGCCTTGAAGCATTTCTAGTGTTCAGTCTCTGTCTCTGTGGATAGGGGTTTGGAACACAGCAGTTGTTTCATTCATTCTGGAAAGTTTCTGATCATCGTTTAGGATCCACTCTGTGTTTTCGGAATACGTTTTCTTTTGAGAATAACACAGAGGATTAAGTTTTTCCTGAAGCATCTTTCCTCTCTGGATTATTCAGTGCCTTAATTTGGAGTCTTGAACACAGAATGAAGATGAAGTTTTACTTTTTTAGGGGTGGTTGTTCTGGAAAGAAACATCATGAATACTTGAAATGTGTAGGCAGAATCACTTACTGAGTGGAGAACTAGGGAGTTCTGTTCCCTCCCTTTTATTCAGTGCACATCACAAATAGACCAGATGGAATCTCTTTGCAGGATATAATAAAATACTTGATGATCTTTGTTTAATGGGGCATCAATGTTTTCTCATGTTGTTGCTGGACCCTGGTGCTGTTGTAGTAGCTACCTCATTTCTCCCATTAGTTTCTTTTTTTTTTTTTATTTTATTTTAAACCAAGAACATGTATTGGTACATTCTACATACAATGGTCACATTCATTACATTAATTCTGTACCTATACATGATGTATCTTGGTTCTCCCCCCTCTCCCCCCCTCCCCTCTGCACCCTCCCTCCCTATTTACAGCAGGTTCATTCATCATTAGTTTCTTGGATGTGTAGCAGCAGCAGAAGCAGGACAGTTTCGCAGGACATTGCGCGGGAGGGAAAGGTTGAGGGCTCCTTAGCTCTGCCCTGAGGTTGGCAGAGCAGACGATGCCTGGCTTGAATCCTGGCGGTACAGTAATCACCCCAACCCTCTGCTGAGACCTGCAGTTGTGTGAGCTTTGAGTAGTAGTCTCCTCTCAAGAAATTCTATGGTTTTATTAAGTAATAAATAGTTTTTTTTTTAAAAAGCTATTTTTCTGGTTGCTTTCAGTTTGGGGGTTTCTTAACTGAAAGGATTTTATTGGAATGCAGAAACTTTTAGTGCCAAGTCATACACCCCAAATCAGTGTTGATTCTTTATTTCTTGAAAAGATTAGTTTTTGTTAGTTGCTTGGTAACTAGAAGAGAGAACGACTTAACTCATTCAGCACAAAGAGCTCCTATTTTGAACTGGACTAGGCTAGTGTGGGATGCACAATGTTGGCTTGAGTTCTCTGTGTTCTCTGTAATAACCCATGCTCCATTTGTGCACAGAAAGTGTTGTTAGGCACACGGAAGTTAAATGAATTGCCTGAAACTGTAAACTCTGAAATTCTGAGATTGTGTTTCGACAGGCTTTTTTGGGTTTGTTTCTGGTGTAAAGAATGGCAGTAGCTTCATCCTCCCATTCCCAGAAGGGCTGGCCTACAGCTTCACTAGAACCAGGAGCCTCAGGGCAGCCTCTGAAGCACAGCGAGGGGAAGAACACTCATTGGAATAGACTCCCTGTGTGACTGGGTCTGACTCTGAGTTCTCTCATGCTTGGTATGAGAGGATTGTTTCGCCTGACACCTCTGAATCACCTGAGAGTCACGAGACTAGCCCTACAAACACTGTGGTAAGCGTTGAGGAAATAAGAGGACCGAGTAGTTACAAGAATAGAATTAACTCACCGTGGTTGAGGCCCTTGGTTAGGATTACGCTGGTCAGGGAAGAGGAAGGACAGAGAGATTTTCCTACAGAGCTGGATGAAAAATCTGCCTAGAGGAACCAATCAGGCACTTGTTGGCAAAACGCCTTTGTGATTCATGTGGTAGACACTGCCTGAGACCCTCACAGATATATCCAGTCAGCATCTCAGCATGAACTTCCAGACACTCTCTCTCACCTAGACTCTTCTCTCTGCTGGCTAATCTCCAAAATTTGCTTTTGTGGAGAAAGCAGGGAACACTGCTCACTTCCTTTTGAGACCACGTGCATTCTTTAAGGAAACCTTGTATGTCTAAAAGCATGTTGGTTTTGGTTCCTCATCCTGTAGAGAGGTTTACTGGGGTCTCTGCCTTTGATTAATAAAGCTGGTATGGCCTCAGGAAGAAATGATGCTCTGGATCCTCATTCTTCCTACCTTCAGTGTACCTCTTTTTGCAAAAGCCCTCAAATTCTCCTGGAGATGTTCCACTTGGACTCTGCAGCATTTGTCTGCATGGCTGCTGCCTAAATGCTATCATTGTGCAAGGTCTTTAGTGACCCTACACCCTGCTAATCGAAGCAGTTGTTTCTTAGTCTAGGAAGGTGGTTCACTTTTAGCTGGGAGCACTGGTTGTTGCTGTAGTGGTTCGCTGGTTCTTGCCTGGTGACTGGCCTTGGGTTGCTGGAACTCTTAGAAGGAGGCTGCCTTTTCTCCTTCCTGACCACTGATAACCAACCGCAACCACAAAACCCATTGGAATTTTTTTTTTTTTTTTTTTTTTTTTGGTGCCAGGGATCAAACTCAGGGCCTGTGCTTGCAAGGCAAGCACTCTAACCACTGAGCTAAATCCCCAGCCAGAAGTAGATTTTTGAGATCATCCAAAATACACACCGGTAGTGTGACTCACATTATTTCAGTTGTTACCATTTTGTGATTGTGGCATTTTAATATTTAGAGTCTCTACTGGGTCATAGGTGTGGTAGGCATATTTTGTTAACTTTAAGTTTTGCTTTATTTAATGTTAAGATGTGGCCAAAGAGAAGTTTAGGATAAGTCCTTTTCTAGATACAAACTCTCACACAATTGCTTAGGAAGTTGGAACAAACAAAATCAACAGGGAATGGGCTCAATACTTTGACTTTTATGTCTTAACCTTTTGATGTTGTTGTTTTAATAGGATTGTGCACCTGGGATGGTACTCAGACATCGATGTCTGAGTTCTCAGACATCGATGTCTGAGTTCAGATAGCATGATAGGAAGTTGTAAGTAGGAACAACTCCCAGAATTTGAGGACAAACATAGCTAATGCCCAGGTGTATGCCTGGGAAGTTGATGTAATGCACAGAACACTTTTGTGTTGCTCTGAGGAAGTGACACATGTAGAAGCCCTTTATACATTCTATCTTGGTTTTGTTTTTTAGGTTTTTGAGATAGGGTCTCACTCTAATTCAGGCTGGCCTTGAACTCAAAATGATCTTCCTGCCTCAGCCTCCCATGTGCTGGGATTACAGGCATTGCCACTATGCTTGGCATTAAATTCTAAAGCCTCCTCTCAGAATAGGGGGTAGATGGAGAAAGTGATCAGTTTGCCTGGTAGCTTCATAAACATTTATTGAGTACCTACTGTGTTTTGCCCTCTAGCACATACCAGAAACTGTCTCTTTTGGAACTTCTCCATTGTTGCTCAGAACACCCTTATCTGTATGATAAATCTTTTTCTTTTAATTTTATTTTATTAGTACATGTTCAAAATTCATGCAATTTACAGTCATCTCGGGGAGTAGTTACATGTACATATTACAGCTTTTTTTCCTAATCCTTTTCCCCTATCCTCCCTCTCCCTCCTCCTCCTCTGATTCCCCCATCACCTTTTACGTATTTGTTGATATTATTTGTCTTAGTTCATGTTATGGCATATGTTTACATTGGTTGGAGCTATTAGGATTCTGTATATGGCACATCTTTATTTCTCTCACTTCCACTTCCCCTCTTCCTCACACTTCAACCTTGTTCCCTTGGACCACTCCCCTATTGGATGAGATCTGTCCCTTTGTCCATTTCTTTCCATCCTTTATCATTTTCTTTGTTTGTACTTTTCTCACTCAAATGAGAGATGCTATACAGTATTTAAGCTTATGTGTCTAATTTATTTCACTAAACATTATATTTTCCAGGTGCATCCATTTTCCTATAAATGCCTCAAATTCGTCATTCTTTATAGCAGAGTAGTATTCTATTATGGGAATGCAAACTAGTATAACCATTATGGAAATCAGTATGGAGATTTCTCAAAGAATTGAAATTAGAAATTCCATATAACCCAGCTATTCCCAGTTTAAGTCATCATACCACAGAGATACTTGCATACCAATGTTTATAGTAGCACAATTTGTAAAAGCTAAATCCCGGAAGCAGTCTGAAAACCCTTCAACAGATGATTGGATAAAGAAAATGTGATACATTCCTTTTAAAGCGGCTTTTACAGAGAATATTGAAACCAGGACATAGAAGAATTACTGGAGTGGTAGGAAACTTTTTTTGCTAGTGTATCTGTCTTCTTTTTCTCTATGTTCTTTTCCTCTAGGTGCTCAGCCAAAAAGTAGCCACTTCGTAGCTTCCAAGTTTATCTCATATCCAGTCCCATTCTCATATCCAGTCCCATTCTAGGTGGAAGTTAAGTGGATATATTTGGATTCTGGGAGACGGAATCCGATTGACTCCGCTAAGTCACATGTCCATCCCTGGTCCACTAAAGTCCAGTAGTAAGGGCACTAGAGTTACAAAGTTTCTACTCCACAACTGAGAGTTCTTTTTGTCTGGGAGGAGGAGAGGAGACAGGAGGTATCAGGGTTGAACAAGACCAACAAAGTCCTGGGCCTCACAGAGCTTATAGTCTAGGAGCCGAGCAGTTATTACACAGATGTTTGTGGGGTGGTATGATAAACACAACTTGGAGTGGGAGATCCTGGGAGTCTTCCCTAAGGGATCATGGGTAGGATTAATGAAGGAACAGGAGGACCTTCTGCTGGGTAGGGTAAGGCATTAATTTTCCAGATAGAGTTGGCAGAAGAATGGAAGAACCAAGTAGCCAAGCACGTTGGCCATTTGCAATCTGGAAAAAATAAATCTGGGAAATTTTTACAATAATAGCTTAATTATGTGACTGTTCTTTTTGACTTAGATTGGAAGTTCTCTGAGAGCAGACTACCTTTTTTGTGGCCTTGGAACTAGTTTTTATGTGGACAGCTTTACATGGCAGAGCACATTTACATCCACTGGGGAATTTCTTAGCACAGTTTTCTCCACAGCTTTCCACTACTCGGTGTTAAAATCTTTCTACATGTTTAGAGCATATCCTCTTGCCATTCAGTTGGGAAGATGGATTGCATATGCTTATGGGGTATGCCCCCCCACCCCGGCAGGTTGGCAAAGTAGGATAAAAGGGAAATTAGGGTCATTTTTGGAAGGATCAGTAATTGCCATTCTTCCTTCCCATACATGTACTGCTTTTTTATATACTCTCCCTGCCCCCCCCTTCTCCTCTCTTCCCATGCTTGAGCAGATGTTTTAATGGACATTGTTGGCTGTGTTTTTGTTTGGAAAATTTTAAAATATTATTAAAAGGGGAGAGGGCTAGACAAAAACCCATAATTGATTCTAATATATATTTAATTTGGCAGAACTTGAGAGAGACTTGCTGGGATAAGGCGGGACATTTCTTTGATCTTCCAGACTTTTTATCGTGGAAGGCAACAGGTGTCACAGCACGGTATGTTAATTACAAGTTGGATTTTATTTGTGCCCTTCCATTCTTGGTGTCTGTATATATATATTGCTTTCTTAACTCTCTGTGACTGGACATACTGTTTGTACATCTGCATGTGATTTTACATACTTGGAACATCTTGAATCTATCTTCCACCTCCACTGCTCATACCCAAACACCAGTGTTCCTATGAGGCCTGGAATGTGAGTTTCCAAGCTAAAGACCATTCATTAAAACTAGACACATTTGAAGGAGATGTGAAAAATCCAGAGTAAAATGTGACTGTTTTTTCCAAAGGCAATTTTTACATGATGAATAAAAAGAAAAAATATACATATAAAAAGAAAAGATATTAAAATATATATATATATATATATATATATAAAAATAAAAGAAAAAAGTATATGTCCTTAAAATTAAGACAGGACATGTTTTTTAAGGAAGCTGATTTTAATGGGATATATGTGATATGAACTTATTTTGTTTTTACATAAATGTGACTCAATCATCCCCTACTATAGAGGTATGTATGTTGACATCAACAACCATTTTCAGTAAGTTATGAATGTTAAAGTGTATCTACATGGAAGAGATTTTTACAGAATACCCATTGAGTATAAAATTGCTGTAGTTAACAAAATGGGTGTGTTAATGAGTGTAGATAGGTTGGACATAGAATCTCTAAGTATGACAAGGCTGTTGTCATCTTGACCTTAGATTTAAGGGGATGCACAAGGGAAGAGAAGTGAAAAGGAATTAGAATCTGGATTATGCAAACCTATGATGAAGAGGATCAATTCCCAGAGGTCTGATAAGCCTTTGTAAATTCCGGAAAGAGATGTTGTATCTTGAAGTCAATGCCTTTGGTTGGGTGCAGGTCCTTCCTGTTTTCCTTATTTAAACTCAAGGGAAGCTGCACCTCACAGTGCCATTTCCCCTGTACTGCTCCTGCCTGTCCTGTTTTGTAGGGCTGGGATCTTGTGGTGAGTTGATAGTTCAGCAGCAGATGCTTCCAGAGATGATAGAGGATAGAGGATGTTTCCCACATGCATCCTTCTTCACGTTAGCCCCCTACCTCTCCATCCAGCGAAACACTTGTTAGCCAAAGGTCTTTGTGTGGAGGGAGCCCAGGTGTGCATGAATCCAGCCTCAGCAAACCTTAAGTGCTCACACCTGTCAGGAGAGCAGGCCCTGAAGGCCTGGCCTGAACTTTGCCCCAGACAATCTAATTAGCCACTGTTGTAACTTTCACTCCCGGGAAGGCCGGTGTGTGCATGTGCCTGAAGACCTTGTCTTGGACATTTCTCTTTTGGTGTGACACTGTCTAAAGTTATTTCCGAGAGGAGCTTTTTGTAGATTTTTTTTTCTCTACTTTCATGCAAGAGTGAAATAAACCTTTTGACAGTTATACTCAAATAGACCTCTTAGTCAAAGCAATGGCAGTAGTTGTGTGTTTGCAGGCCATTGGCCCACAAGTCTTGAGGACTTGAAAATGGAGCCAGAGATGGAGGAAGACTTGGCTTTTCTTTTTTTCTTTGGGTGTTGCACCGCCCAGTGCTTTGACTTCCTCGATGGTTTGTTCTGACGCCTATGAATGTTTACATGCCCACTTCCTGGTGTCTGATGTCATTCAGGCTGAAAAATGGGCTTTTTGAAGACAACTCTGGATCAGATGGACTTCAAGGAAATGGCATTTGTGCCTACTGAAGTCACACCATGACTCGTATTCCTTACTAGCTGTGTGATTTTGGGCATGTCTCTTTCCTTGAGTCTCACTCTCTGTATGACACCTGCCTACAAACTTGTCATGAAAGTCCTATTAAAGCAATTTCCCTAAACCAGACTGATTATAAGAATTACCCAGATCATTATTCAAACCACAGATCTGCAGGACTTGGAATTTTCAGCCTACTAAACCAGAATCTCCCAGGCAGACCTGGGAATCTGTGTGTTTCATAAATACTTTCATGGTTGGCTTCATATTGGTCAGGTTAATTCAGACAACGGTATGTAAAATGTACATAAAAGTTGTATGTGACTCTGAGGTATGTGACTCCATGCTTGGTTTCTTGTTGACCTATCAGAATATATTTGGGATCCTCCATCCCTGTCTGTGACAATCTCAGACCCTGAAGAAACAGTAAGTTTAATGCTCAGAATTTATTTATTGGCCATCCATCATTTCTGCCATTCTTTATTGGCTAAACTACGTAGTCTGTTTTCGTTAGTATGAATTAATCCTGCCTTCCCCCATCCTGACCATACTTACAAGCAAGTTCTGCAGTTAAAATTTGGTGTTCATATTAGCAGCACAGTTTGTAATAGCTAAATCTTGGAAACAGTCTAGATGCCCATCAACAGATGAATGGATAAAGAAAATGTGATTTTTGTATACAGTGGTGGAGTACTACTCTGCCAAAGAGAAGGATAAACTTGAGACATTTTTAGGTAGGTAGGTGCACCTTGAGACCATACTTTTAAGTGAAATAAACCAGTCATGTATGTTTAAATATTGCATTGTTTCTCTTGTGTGAGAAACCAAATGTGTAAATAAGAACCAAAATAAAAAAAAAAAAAGAACCAAAATGGATGATAGATATACTGGAAAGTAGGAAGAAAATGTTTAAATGGGAAGGGGAACAAGGGAAAGGGGAGAAGGAAGGGAAGTCAGAGAAAGGAAAAAAGGAGAATAGAAGGAAAAAAAAATAGAAACATAGCTTTTGCAAATGGGGAGGGGAAGAAGGGTTGAAGAGTGGGGAGGACAGTGGAGGAAAGATTAAGATGTATTATATACAGGTACAAATTCTCTATGATGAATGTGATCAATATGTGTGACGAATATGTATTAATAAAAAATAAAGTTAAAAAAAATCCTTTTCCATGTCACATTTGGCAGGGAATGCTTCCATTAAGTTTCTTGTATAGTGGAAAAAGAGAAATCCTTGTAATCAAACTGACCTGTGGTCAGTGTCTCTACTGTACGCTGTTTGTAAGAACCAGGGGCAAATAATTTATCTTCAAGCTTCATTTCCAGTAACCTCTCAGGGTTATTGAGAGTTAGAGGTACTGGGGAAACATATGTAGCACATAGTATTAAAATAAATACAATGTTTTTAAAATAAAAACTCTCCATTACCTGTTCCCTCTTGTAGAATAAGAGAGACATGTTTCTGAAATGGAATGGATCTGTGCCAAAAGCCCTTAGGCAGAAGAACAGGAACTTGGCATTCTCTGGCCCAAGGAGAAGTTAAAGTTCGGTGTTCATTTGGCCCTCACGTGTGATTGTTTTGGGTGGCTTTGTGACAGAAGTGCCAGAAAGGCTACAGGGTACTTTTCTTTTTTGTTTTATTATTCTAGCAAGTCCCAGATAACAAGTGATTAGATTTCACCTTTTTTAAAACTTTCAAACTTGTTTTTGGCAATGATAGTGTGTAAGAAATCCTCTTCTTCCTCTCCTCCTTCTGATTTCCTCTCCGCCCCCTTTTATTCTTTTATTTATTTATTTTCTCCCTCTTTAGTTGTTTTCATCCTCCAAAATATGGCAGCTACTTTTGTGTATCTGGGTCACTAAGAAAATCACCCCCAGGCCTAGGAGTGATTTGTAATTCATCTGTGTTCTTTCTCTTATATTAATGAAAGTAATTGCTGCTATTTTTTTTAGGAACAATAATAGTAATTATCATTTATTGAGTGGCTTCTTTTTCTCTGTGCTAGGCACAGTGACAAATGCCAGCTCCGTCACTCCTCCTCAGCTACCATCCATTGAAGCAGGTGGCGCTGCTGCCATGCAGCAGTTCAGGAAACGAAGTGGAAAGCGTTAGCAAATTGCCACAGTCTGGCTGTGGAAGGGGTCACTGTCTAGAACACAAGAAACAGAAATCTGAATAATAAAATTTTCTGTAATCAGAGAAAGCATATGTAATATGAATATAAACACAGATTCTTCCTCTAAAGAGCTCTGAAGTGACTGGTAATAAATAACAGGAAGTCAGGGCTAGGAGTGCAGCTTCAGTACCCAGGACCAAAGAAGAGAAACATCCACATGATTAAAGTGTAGAAGGATCAGAGCAGATTGAACATACTAATAGGATAACTGAGTTGATGCTGAGTGCTTCCTGAAAGCTGTAAGGCTCTTTGTAATAGGTTTGCTTGGAGAGAGCATGACAAGATTAACTGAGAAGCAGATGAAAATCTGGTTGCTGTTCAGAAGCAGAACTTTTTCTAACATTGAGGTCTGAGAGAAATTTCTCCTGCATAATTAAGGGTTGACAATCTTCTATACATTATTTTAAAGTATGTTCTATTAAATTCAATTATAATTTCAAAACCCTTTTTATTTTAAAATAGTTTAGAACTTACAGGAAAGTTGCAGATTTGGTACAGTGAGTTCCCATATGTGCACACTGAGTTTTTCCTCTTGTAGGAATTTCCCCCCTTATTAACATCTTACATCAGTGTGGTCTATTTGTCACCATTGGTAACCAATACTGATAGATTATCATGAACTAAACTACATACTCTGTTTTGACTTTTACATTTTTTACCTTATGGGCTCCCTTTGCTTCAAGATCCAATCCAGGAAAACACACTACATTTAGTCATGTCTCCGTAGACAGTTTCTCAAACTTTCCTTTTTTCGATGACGCTGACAGTTTTGAAGAGTGCTGATCATGCTTGTTGTGGATGTCTCTCTGTTGGAATAGATCTGATGTTTCCCTCGCGATGAGGCTTAGACACCACATTCTGGGGAGGGAGCCCACAGAGGTGGGGTGCCATTCTCATTTTAGCAGATAGAGGGTACATATGAGTATGATTTACCTCTGTTGCTATTGACTGTATTACCTGCCTGGGACGCTGTTTGTCAGGTTTCTCCCCAGCCCTTCTGTACCACATTCTTTGGAAGGAAGTGTGCACTGCTCGCACTTAAGGAGTAGGGGGTAATGCTTTTCCTGCTTTATGATAGAGTAGTCATATGTATTACTTTTTGTATGGGAGAATTGTTTTATTTTCAGTTCACTTACTTCTATGGCTTTAGACTAAATGAAATGGATGACCAGGCCCTCAGGTTCTTCAGGAGATGCTCTTCAAGAGATCTCTAAGTTTTTAGAGGTTACATCTCAGAATTTCTGAGATACTTTGATGGCATGTAGAAATACAAGGCGGAATTTTCTAAAATCTTTATTATCCCTTATAGTACTTCATAATACATTTATTTATTTCCCTTTTCTTGTCCCCTCCACTACTGCTATGTACAGTTCTCTGTAGGCTGTACTAAATATACTTTCTTCTACTTTAAGGAGGTGAAATTGTGGTTTTTAGAATCTGTAATTTATTTTCAAATAGCAGTTATTTTCCTGATTTGTATGGTTCTGTGTGTTTAGGATTGATGAGGGATATCACTGCATTGTTATTTTTCTGCTGATCACTTGCTAATCAGGAAGTGATTATTGTTGGGTTATTGCTTTGTAGCAACTTTCTAAATCTAATTTCCAGGATCTCAAAAATGACATCATTATTTAGACCCTTAGTCCATTGGTTTTTAAAGGTTTTTTTAATTGGAAATCTGCTTTGTACAATGCATTTTTACTTACTATATTTCTATCATATTTTTGCGGTCAATAAATATTATCTGAAAATAGTATCTGTATAATGTTCTATTCTGGCAGTACAGTGTGTCTACAGTATATCAATTTTGCCAAATTTTTAGCCTTAAAATGGGATTGTTACAGTTTGGATCTTTAACATCTCCCTAAACCCCATGTGGCCCCACTGGGAGGTACTGGGACTTTGAGGAGGCGGTGCCCAATAGAAGTGAGTCAGGTTCCCAGAGCTGTGCTCTTGAAGGGGATATTGGGACCCAACCCCTTCCTGTCTCTTGTGTTCCTGGCTGCCCTGAGATAAACTGGTTCCCTGTATCATATACTTCTACCTTCATATGCTGCTTTGCCACAGGCACAAGAGCAGTGGGGCTGGGTGAGCATGTACTCAGACCTCTACTGGGAACCAAAATAGCCTTTTCTCCTTAAAATGTGACTATCTCATGAGTATGGTCGCAGTAATGAAACGCTAACACAGGGATCTTAATTTGTGTTTTTTATACTAAATGCAATTCATTTTTCTTATTAACTGCTTATTTTATGTCAGCTGATGTCAATTACTAATTATATCAATTTGTATTACCAAGGTCAATGGACTACTTATGTTAATTGCTAATTTGAGTGTTTTCTTGAATATTAGTGAAAATTCATTGTATGTTTTTATTTTAATATTTTCCCCAGTTACAGTTTTTTGAAAAAAAAATTCAAACCTACAGAATAGTTAAGGGAGAAATATTGAACACCCATTATCTTTTACCTACATTCATCCATTATTTAAGTTTTTGTTACAGCCATGCTCTCTGGTATATGTTCTGTCAGTCTAGCTGTCAACGCTGACATATGCGCGTGCATTTATTTTGCTGAGCTGTTTGCTATCATACTGCAATAATTCCCTTCTAAATTTTGCAACCTGATCACTCGCCCTGAGTGCAAAAATTCTTTTATAGAACTACAAGCCCTTTAACACACTCAGGACAATTACAATTAATTCTCATTCTTTAAACTCCTCACAGATATCCTTGTTGTTAAGGGTTCAGAGTTCCATTGACTCTTTCTTGTCATTGGGATTCTGACTGATGAGAGATTATATACAAAATATATTGGCTAATGAAGAATTAAAAAACAGCTCATTATTTTAGAAAATACTCTTTTACCTCTAATGTGCAGAACTTTGAGTTACTGGATTCAGCCCAGAAGGTGATGCTAAACAGCACGTGTATATGTCCATGTACGGATGTGGGGAAGTAGGAGGACCAGATGTGCCAACCAGGTCTCACATCTGGGACTTTACTCAGCAGCTGGAATGCAGATCTGCTCAGGTAAAATTTGCCATTTTAACCATTTTTAAGTACACAATTCAGTGGCACAGATTGCATTCACAGTGTTGTGTAACTATCTATGTCTAGAACTTATTCATCTCCTCAAACATAAACTGTACTCATTAAGCAATAACTCCCCTTCTCTGCTCCCTGTAGTCGCTGTTACCCCCAATCTGCTTTCTCTCTGTTGCCTATTCCAGATAATACGTATAAGTAGAATTATACAATATTGGTCCTTTTGTGTCTTGCTTATATCACTTAATACCATTTTCAAAGTTTGTCCATATTGTAACATGTGTTGGAGTTTCATTTGTTTTTTATGGTTGAATAGTTAATATTCCATTGTATATATATACTACATTTTGTGTATCCAGTCCTCTGTGGATGGACTTCTTGATGAACATTTGCACTGTTTATGCCTGTTAGTGATTGGGAATAATGCTTTAGTGAACACTGGCATCTTAGTTGGTTTTCCGTTGCTATAAAAAAAACCAGTGCTGGGTTTTAGCTCACGGTTCTGCAGGTCCAGGATCATCTACTTGTTTTCGGTGAGGGCTTTCTGCTGTGTCAGCTCACATGCAGGGAACACAAGTATGAGAAGGAGTGGGGGCTGATCCACTTTATAAGAACCCACCGTCTTGGTTATTAGTCTGTCCCTGGAGGCCTGATCGGGTCTCCAGAGAATGAACTCAGTCTCTGAGAAGGAAATCAATCCATTCATGATGGTGGTGCACCATTAGCTAATCACCGCCTAGGAGCCCCTGCCTGGTAAAGGTCCAGTGTTGTCTCAAAGCTTGGGAACTCAGCTTCTGCACATGAGCACTTGGGGGACAAACCATATCCAAACCAAAGCATTTAGTGTGTAAGTGTCTGTTCAGCTCTTTCCCTTTAATTCTTTGGGGTATAATCTAGGAATGGAATTGCAGGTTCATATGGTAATTCTATGGTGAGCTTTCTGAAGAACCACCACACTTTCCCACAGTGGTTGCATCCTTTCACATTCTCAACAGAAGCATAAGAGAGTTCTAGTTTCCCCACATCCTTGCCAACACTTATCCCTCCATCCTACTTTTTAAAATTGTAGCCATTGTGGTAGGTGTAAAGTGGTCTCTCATAGTTTGAGAGCTGGCTTTTTAAATGTTAGAAGTCTCTGAATGAAAGTAAAATTGGTTGAATATACATCATCCTAGAGGTAACATATTTTGGCTAGAGCCTCACTGTAACGTCTTGATAAGAAGTCCCATTAGTCTCATAATTTTTTTTTTTTTTTTTTTTTTTTTTGCTGGGGTATGGGGAACAACCACGGTTTTTCTTGACAGGCTTGTTGCAAAAGCTCTTTGATCTGCACTGTTTTGCGGTTGTATTGGGGGATGGTTTATCAGAACATGTCATATAAAGCAGTTCTCATAGATTCTAGGAAGAATGATTCAGCCCTCCTCTCTGATCAGCTAATTTTTTCAGTACAGTTGATAGAGCTGAAAAATAACTGTAAATATGAGCTTTCTTTTACCCTTATTTTTGGCAAACAAGAGTGTTTTCACCCCCTCTTGAAGAAGCATGACCATTGTCCCTTCACTGATGAATAACAGAAATAATAGAAAATTAAAAAAAATATAAACACATAAGAGTCGGCTCACCTCTATAAATAAAGTTGGAGTGTTGGGCTGCTGTGACAGCCCCACTAAATCATCAAGGACACTAGCTCTTTTGACATTTTTACTTCATTGTTTTAAGCCCAGAATTCATTCTAAGTATCATTTCATAGTCAGGATGCTTCTGGGGTTTCCAGGATCAAGTCCATATTCTGTGTACCAGGAGGGGGGGCAGGTGGGGGAGCATATAGAAAGGATGTGCCACATATCTGAGCCAACCATCCATACGGAACCTTCTCATAAGATCCTTCATACATGTTAATAGAACACCTATGAGACGAGTTCGCACTAATCCAGCAGTGAGTAGGTACACATTTATTGAGCTCTTCAAGTCCAGGTAAGGGCTGGAATCAAATAGTCCTCAACTCAAAATTTCCTTTGACTCTTTTCACTTAGGCAAATTTGGGGGAAGCACTTGAATCCATCTGCGTTCGTTTCTTCTATGAAAGGAATGACATGGATTTGCTTTGTGGAGAAAGTGAAGTATCCTGCTAAGGTCTCTGGCCTGTTTGTGCCACATAGTAGTCCACAAGAAGTACTACCTCCATTTGTCTTTCTCTTTGGTATTGATTGGTTGATTGATTGATTGGTTGATACTGGGTGAATTCAAATTTAGTAAATAGTTTGTGGACGGGTAGAAAGGATGGGTCTTTCCAAAAACGAGTAAATATGTTTGATTCTTTCTCCTCCAACCCCTGCTGGTTTGGGAGTTTTATCTTGGCTTCCTGTGATGTCATTGGGGTTCGGAGAGGCGTAGAGTGGGAGTCACCTGGGGTCTAGAACTGTCGCGGGTGTGAAGGCATCAGTGGGTACTGAGGAACCCCTCAGGCCCATCATTCAGCAGCTGAAAGTTTGGGGGGGGGCAAGGAGGTGCCCATTCTGCACCAGCCAGGGGCAGGAGGGAGCATAAGGCTTAATGGCACGGCTCCTCCTCCGGTTCTGTCAGGGGCCAGGTCCTGAGGGACCCGAGTCCTGCTGCCCTCCACTGACGCTTCCCTGTCACACCGCTGCTTGTCGCTCTGTCTGGACACTGAGGCAAACTCTGGGGAAGATCAAGGTTGCTTCTTTCACTTTTCATCAGTGATGTAAATCTGGAGAGAGAAAGATAAGAATCCAAGTCTGTCCTTTGGGGAATAGTTAAAAATGTGTGACCCTAGGGGATACGACACGCACACTTTGTTCAAAACCACTAGTCTGAATTTATTCGATTTCTCACAGTTCTTTTCCAGCTCTCTGCTGCACATATCTAGACATGAATCTTGGATGCCTGAAAGATGATAGCCAGCATGACTATAATTTTCCAACCAAGCAGCAATATATCTTTTCTTTTACTTAACAATTTTCTCTGAGACCTTGAGTCACTTCTAGAATTTAATCTCATTTTCTCTTTCAGTATGGTGAAGTGCAGTGATCTTGGAATTTGAGTCCTCATTTACAAATACATATGATGGTATATTCCCTGTTCAGAATGTTTTGAAACTGTCAAAGTGTTAAAAAATATAGCTGAAACTCAGAAGGGTCTTATTGTGTGGGTGAAACTAGTGGGTGGAATAGGAGCTAGATTATCCTGCCTTGCATAGGGGGTCCCCCTCACCCCTAACCCACAAAGGCTTCCCTCAGGATGGATGAGGCATCTCCATCTTACAGACTCTTCAATCTGTTTCCCACCAACGGTGGCTCTTGGTCAGTGGATGGTCTTGTGGACTTGGTAATTAGACCTTCTGAATGTGTTGTTCTGGTGTGATTCTGGGTAGCCTCAGGTTTCATTTAATCTGATTAAAGATTTCATATGTATTCAGTCTTGTAATCCGTGATGCAGTGAGGGTTCTGACAGCTTGGTGATGCCCAGGACCAATGGCACAAGATACAGAAATGCGGCTAGGAGCTCTGAAGACTTGCGTCTGGTAGCCTTGGATCCCTGGCCCTCACTTTACTCATCTATGAAATAAAGTGGTTGGATTAAGTGACCCATGTAGCCCTTCCTCGGCTTTAGGTTCTGGTTCTGTGAGATAGAATGGTGTTGACCAAACTGTCCTTTTGGATTCTTTCTAAAGATTCTTTCTTTGTTAAAGCTTTGTTAAGTTCTAACCACAGAATTCATCTCTTTTAGGATACAATCTAATGTTAAAATGCTGTACCTTTTTCTTTACTTCTTTTTTCTCCCCTTCTTTTCTTTACTTTGCTTTCATTTTTAAATATATGGACTTTTTTTCTTATTTTCTTCATGTTCTTTCTTCCTTTAGGTAAATTATTGTCAAGGGCCTTTGAAGAGAATTCTTAAGTGTTATTAAAAAATTGTAGTCAGGGAGCCCTTTGTTCCCAAGTCATTTAGAAGATTGCTTTTCCTTTTGTTAAATACAAAAAAATGTCAACCTGTATCATAAAAATGTGCCAAAAATGGTTTTCACCAATACAATGTGTCAGCTTTCATTATCACCCAGATATTATTTCTTTCAGAAGCCAAGCTCTCTCCCCAGGCTTTCTAAACAATCTTCTGCTCATTCCTGGTTTCCTTACATTTGAACTTTTCTGGGTCTGTATAGGGGGGCAGCCTGTCGTTTAAAAATTAATGGATTCCAAATGCCATTCAAATCTCTTTTCACCCTATCCTCCTTCTCCCCGCTCCCCAACCCAGCCTGTTAGGAGGCTTAAATTCTGTATAAATGTTGAGCTGGAGATAGTTTCCAAAGAGATGTTTGGACTTTTAATTAACCCTGACAGCCTGTCTGCTTGGGATTCTGCTCCATCCTCTCCAGCAGAGGCAGGTAGGTAGGTCAGTGCAGAGTGGGGACTGAGGATCGCCCTAGATGTGTTCCTGGCAGCTGGCCCTGGAGACACTGAACTCTGCCAACTATGAAGTCATTTTGAATTTAAGGAGTCTTGCTAATCCATGGCAATGTGTCTTAATTTGACAAAGCAAAGGCTGCCCGATAAAGAGCCCTCACCACAAGTTCTGTGAAGCTGGGGCTGTTTGTAAGTTTAGATTGTACAGGAGAAATGAAGCAATGTGGAAGAATGGAAGAATGCGCTCATTTTCTTCTGTTTACTCCCTCTCCCTCCCCAGTCCCCCTCCTGTCTCCCTTCTCCCTTACTTACTTTGGCCTGATTCAGCCCTGCAGTCTGGCCTCTGCAGTGGCTTGATGTGAAATTTGAGAAACATATGTAGTTTTCTATTTCAGGAAAATGATCTCAGGGATTGAATGTGGTGGTCCCCCCCACCCCCTTCGGCTGTTAAGCCCTGATCTTGCCCAGTGTGGTTTTTTGATGATGGGAAAGAGGCTTCGAAGTGCTTTTTATCAGAAATTCATGTAATAAAGCTTAAGGTTTGGTTTCTTTATTTCGGCCCCCAACCCTCTCCTAGGCCTACGACACAATGTTGCCTTTTCGGTCAGAAGGGGAAGAAGTACACATTGTTCACATTACAATCACTTCATTGCTGCTCACACACACACATATAAAAACGGCCACTGTGTCTGTCCTTCACAAATCTATTTTAAATGTAGTTCAGTTGGAGGACCAAGGGTCTGCACTCTGCTTCCCAGAAAGGAAAAGGAAAAGGGAAAGTCTGTGTTGTCTTGGAAAGGCCAGCGTTCTTCTTTCTCCTGGAGGTGAGTGCCCATGGTGGGCCCAGTTCCTCATCAGCAGAACTTCATTCATCCCTTTGTATCTCTATGGGGTGGCTCTGGGAGGGGCTCAGGGGGTGGACCAGTGGAAGCTGCAGTGGGGTTGGCCTAGAGCTGGAGCAGGGAGGTAAACTCCTGGGGTTCTGGTTAGGTCTGCCCTCTGCGAGCTGTGCCTGTCTCCTCTGCCTGTCTGCAGCAGAGTGAAGCACAGCTCCAGCCCTGGAGGAACATCTCGCCAGTGGGTGGTATAGGAAGGCTCCTTGAGTGGGTCATCCATTAATTGGACCTTTTTGAAGACAGTGGCTTGTCGTTTTTCTTGTTGGTCTCCAGGGAGTGCCCACTGAATTAAGAAATGAATGATGAACAGCGATGGAGGTCACTACGGGACATGCTAGGGGTGCAGATATGGGCCTATTTACCTCTAGACTGGGTAGGGTGAGGAGAGAATTAGGGAGTAAGCAAAGGAAAGGCACATCCAGTGGCAAGGGGACCAACATTCCTGGGCATTATACTTGTTGTCTATTTGATCTTCAGAATGTGCCATTTTTATGGATGAAGACACTGAGACCCAGAAGAGTCAAGGAACGCACAGCTGCCAAGGGGCAGAGGCTGGATCCAGATCTCGATTTCCTGGCTCCAGAGCTGTACCCCTTACTGTGGCCCATCTTTCTAACAGGGAAGAAGGGATGAAAAACTTGGTTGCTTTCCCACTACACTCATCTCTGCCTCCTTTTTTGTCCTGTAGTGAACTGACCAGCTTCCTCTGACTCTAAGATCCGACCTTTGTTAAAATGCTTTGTAGAAGTTTAAGAGATTGTCAGGAAGTGGTGGAGGTGGGCTTCTCATGAGGCAGATGCAACAAATCTCAGGCAGGCGTGGGCCCTGTGAATGCAGGGAGTTGTAGAATATTCCAAGGGGGAGGGGTTGCAGTTAGAAATCATTTCTGTGTAAGACAGAAAGGCCCTACATCCTCAAAGCTCATGGTGTAAATTTTAATTTTTTTGTTATTGTAAATAACATTCACTCTTAAACGTAACTTTGTATTCATGATTTTATGTTCATTTTCTTAAAGAATCCCCACATAAATGCATCTCCCTGGAGAAACCTAGATTTTTCCCTGGGAAGTCATGTGAGAACATCCTTCATGGAAGCAGGGAAGTAAAGCCAAAGGTAGATGATCCAATCTGGGCTCTGGGGTAAAACACCACCTGAAAATTATTGTGTGTCCATGAGCAATACTATTTCTGCACTTCATTTTCTTATTTGTATTTCATGGACCTCTTTAGGGTGCAGAAAGTGTCTATTTATATAAAGCTCATAATACAAACACACTAGAGAGCCACTGAATGTTACTGCCCCAGTGGTTTTTAGTACTTGTTACTGATAGGTAACCGACAGATGGAGCTTAATACCCATGTCACTAAAACATGGACCTTCTAGAGGGTCTAGTATAAGGACAATTTAGATTTGCATATAAAAACCCATAGACTGTCACTTTGTGCAGTTTTTCCTTATTATCTGTGTTATTAGCTGTCTGTAACTGTAAAATTACCTGAGATAATCAAGTTATAAAGAGAAAAGGTTTTTACTTTAGCCCACAGCTTTTGATATTCCAGGCCGTGATTGGTTGGCCTTTTTGCTTTTAGACCTGTGGTGACGGAGCTTGTGGCAGAAAAACCATTCATTTCACAGTAAGGGAGTGAAAGAGAGGAAGAAGAAGGAGCCAGAATTCCCCACTCCCTTTGAGGGCACACCCCCAGTGACTAAAGGCCTCCCACTAGGCTCCACCTCTCAAGAGTTCTACCACCTCCCATTATTGCCACCTCGGGAACCAACCCTTTAACATATAGACACTTCTAGTGCCATCTTCGGCCACTATCCAAATGGCTTCAAATACTTTATATTATTCAGAAAATTGATTCTGTTTTTATAGCACTGAGACTGAGCTGTCCTCATCTCCTACTTTTTGTCACACACCAACATTTCAGCCACATCAGACATCTCCTGATCCCTGGGTGACCCAGGCCTTTACATGTCTTCTGTCCTGTTTACATACTGTTGCAACTTAGTACTTACCCTTTCTTATACTTGGTTAACTGTTGCTCATCCTTAAGAGCCAGTTTAAATGTCGTATTATATGCTGGGCAGTTAGATACTCTGCTCTACGTTGGATTTTGAATGTTCCCCAAAGGCTTGTGTGTTAAAGGCTTGGTCCTCAGGTGTGATACTGGGCAGGAGATAATTTTAAGAGGTGGAACCTTGTGGGAGATATTTAGATCACTGGGGGTGTGTCTGTGAAGGGTATTATGGGAACCCAGACCCTTTTCCTCTCTTTGCATTCCTAGCCATGAATTGAGTTTTGCTCTGGTATATACTCCCATCACCATGTGCCTCTTCACCACAGGCCCAAAGTAATGAGATCAATTGATCATAGACTGCAACTTATAAAACCATGAGCCAAATAAACATTTTCTCTTTATAAGCCAATTATTTCACATAGTTCATTATAGTGACAAAAAGCTTACGCCCTCTTCATTGTTCCTGTAGATCTTCTAGCCTGTCTCTCATTGTGCTATGATTATTCCTTGGCACATGTTTCCATTCTAATAGCCTAGGAACCCTTTGGATGAAGAAGCCGTGGTGTATTTGCCTTTGTTGCCCTTGGTGCCATGTGCATGACACCGATTAGATATTGAGAATTTGGGGAGATTGATTGGAAGAGTTATTTTTATACCATTATATTTTAAAAGCAAACATGTACTAATAAAAAAGCTATGTGGAATGTAGATTATACAGAATTATATTTTTGCAATGTTTTATATTCCAATTTAAGAAATGCTTTGGATGCTTAATTGATCTCCAAGTTTGAAATGACTTTACAGCATTTTCTCTGTTTCCCTGCTTTCAGCCCTTTGATGTAAGCAGATTGTGCTTATAAATAACTGTTTGAATTGTGTCTTTCTTGCTAGCCTGTAACTTCATGCTTGCAGGGACCATGTATGTTTGGTCTACAGCTGTATCCTTGAGCCCTTCTTCATAGACTGGCACAGAGTAACAGTCCTGGAGGTAGAAGAAATTACAGCGGTGTACCACATAATGGTGTTGGCTGAGGTCATAATGGAGCTCAAAACTTCCCCTCACTTATGTGTTTCAAGCTACATAGTGTTAGGAAAGAGTGACAGAGTTTTAAAAATTAAGTTTGTAAAGTTAAAAAAGGTTAATTTTTCATTATAGAAAGAAAACATTTAAAATGAATTTGGTATGTCTATAGTGATGTTCAGCAGTGTCCTTGAGTTTTACTCACCCACTCAGTGACTTCACCCGAGCAACCTCTAGTCTTGTACGCTTAATTCATGACAACTGCCCTATGGAGGTGGCCTTGTATCTTTTATGTCTTATTTTTGTGCAGGGCTGTAGCTTACAAGCAGTAGGCTGTACCATACAGCTGAGGCATGTAATGGGCTATACAATTGACCTTCTGTAAGCACTTCTGATGCTGGTCAGTGATGAACTTGGCTCGTGATACACATCTCATACTGCATTTCAGTCATTTAGAGATGCATGATGGTATAGTAATGATGATGTCAGTAGTCTGTACTTACAGAGTACTAAAGGTATGTGAGGCAGTATTCCCAATATTCTGTATGTACTCTGACTATCATTTGTGTTCTACAGATAGAAAATAGAGGCTCAAAGAGGCCCAGGAACTTGCCCATGGACACACAGATAATAAGTAGCAGAGCTGGGGATTGACTCCCGGAATGTAGGCTGTTATCATTGTGGTACACTGTCTCTGATCAGTCTGGTTAGGTTAAATTTTTTATTAACTGATTGTTAAAGGAATCCAACAGAGACTTATTTTTCTAAAAGGAAGAGTTTGTCAGGTAGATAATCACCCTAAAACCACTGTTCTCCAACTATATTCCCAGGCCAGCCCCAGTAAGCCTCATGGAACTGTATTAGAAATGTGAATTCTCTGGCCTCATCCCCAACCCACTGAATTAGAAACTCCTAGCAGTGAGATAGAGTAATTTGTGTTTTAGTAGATTCTCCAGTAAATTCTGATGCATGCTTAAGTTTGGCACTCACTATCCAACAGCTACTTCTCAGCCGTTTTCTCTGGAATTTTACCTGTTTTTGGAGGCTCTCACCTTTGTGTAGCCCAGGTATTGTGGCATTTATATGGCTACAGATCTCTGGCCTTAGTGAATGTTTTGGGAGAAGTTGCTGAGAAATTTTGGAAGTTTTGAGTATATCTTGATAATTTTTATTCAATTTGTTTTTTGGAATTTTTTGCCTCCTGTGCCGATGGCTTCAGGATCAGGAAACTTAAAATGTATAAAACTGCCTCTATTCATCCCTAGCTGGTGGCTGAAGAAGTGGCCCATAGATGCAGGGATAGGAGAGAAAGGGAGGTAGCATAACCAGGACATGGGTCGTCACAGGTGTAAGTTGTCTCTCTCATCTCCCAGAAACAGCCGCAGTCCCTGTGGACTCTTGGCTCACATGTGGCAGACAAAACGACCCACTGCACTTCAGACTGGACTTGGAATCATGGTTCAGTCTCTTTATATATATATGATTTTAGAGAAGTAATTGTGGAGTAGCAGTTCCCTCCTCTGTAAAACGAGGATGGCACGGCAGCCTTCACAGTGTTGTGGGAGGCATGTACATGTTATTCGTGCTCGCTGTATCTATGTTGAGGGGAAGCAGTGTTGTAGGAATGGATTATAGATTTGTAGTGCATCGGGGAGTCCAAAGTACTCCAGACTGGCTAGTATTCCAAGGCGTGGAACCCTGGGAGGTCCAGTTGCAGAGAAAACCAGGCATCAGTTCCAGTGCTTTATGTCTTAACTTGACTTGTTTTCCAAGAGGTGTCTAAAAGCTATTTACTAATGTCAGGATTTAGCCATAAGATTTTTTGTGTTAAGGGGACGTTGCTGAAAGTCGAGACCTGAGGACTGTAAAAATATTGATGCATCTGTCAGAAGTACATGGTGTTTGACCTTCTATTAATAAAGACAAATTATTGCATTTCTGTTCTATTTGAGTCTGTGAAAACTTCCCTTCATTCCACTGGTATTCCATTCCATAGCTACCAGAGCTGCGGGGGTGAGGGACACAGTGTTGTGTTTCTGATTTATGGGGTGGAATACTTGTCTGATTTACTAGACTGAAAGTCAGAGCAGGTTCAGATAACAACCTAGTGAAACTTCCTGAATGATAGTAGCCACAGAAACAACTCAAATATTTGGTGGAATAACAACAGGTTTGGCCAGCAGTTATTTACAAAATAGAATCAAACCGTGGGGGAAATAAGTAGGTAAATATAAAAAAATAGAGGGCAAATCAAACACTGAGAAGACTACACTGGAAGTAGCAAGATCAGGAGGGAGGCTTTTTGGGGGCAGACATTGGCAGAATGGAAACAGTGAAGTGTTCCTCGTGGCTCTTTGCTGACACCTTCCCCCCCACAGGATGGCTCCTCTCCACACAGACGCTTGTGGTGGGCTGTGCACTGCACCAGGGCAGGGGAGTATACCATGCGTTGCTTAAAAGAGGTCTGTGCTTACACAGGGCGGTGTTTTAATTTTTTTCTCTTTGTCTTCGCTCATTCACAGAGAGCACTTTGGAATCAGCTCATCTAAACCTCAGACTTGAAAGGGAGCCTCATTCCTGTTTTGACAATTTGTCGTATCCATTTTGCCAACTCTTTGGCCTTTGCAGTAACAGGCCTGACCTCTGGACTGTCTATGAAAGTCCACCGAGATCAAGGCCTTGCAAGAGCACATCTAAAGGATATGGGGGCGGGGCTGCTAACTTTGTTCCATCAGGACTTGTTTGGGGAGAAACCATCTTCTGCTTCTAGTCTTGATGGAATAAGACTATAGTAACATGCAGTCTGTGGGGTCTTGATTTACATTATGGTCCCAAACCCTTTTCTCAAAAGGTATAGTGGCATTTTTAGCCCCTCACATCAGTATTTTTCTCCAGCTGCAGTCAATTTTATCTTCTTCTTGTTGACTATCATCATTTGACTGCAGAAGTATAAAAGTAAGGGAAGATAAGTGTTTTCCAAAGGCCATTTGCTGTGGGACAAGAAGGTATGGTGACCTTTATTTTTACATCCGTTTAAGGAGCTTTCGGCTGTGACAATCAATTCACATGAAGTTTTTGGGATCACTCTTTGGTATAAATAAACCACTCTTGCATCAAATAGTTCAGATGTCTTGAAATTTTGTAAAATGAAAAAGAAAATCTAAAGGGAAATCCAATTCGATTCAACCAGGATGTGGTTAGCCACTTAGGTTTGCAAAATTTCCAATGTAACTTTTTCATGTCTTTGCAAAATAGTAATATTGATATTACCTTTCATTTATGTAGGTCTGTTTTCTCAGGAAGTCAAAGAAGTATCCTTTTTTGTATCCCTTTATTGTCTGAGAATATCTCTGAGATGTGCTGTTTGGTTTCAGAATGTAAGTGTCTCACCATGAAGCGTTAGGGAATGTGGTGATGGGATGGGAATCATATGTTACTGGAAGAATTTAAGATTAGGGGCAGAGAGGAATATTTTCAAACTTCTCATAACTATATGTCTCAGTTTTCTCATCTATATAGTAGGGATAATAATAGTATCTATTTAATAGAGCTATCGTGAGGATTCCTTGTGTTAATACATGTAAATACACTGACACAGTAAAGAGACATTCTCAACAAATGGGAAATGGGAAGTTCTTGATAAAGGCTATTTCCTGCATTGGTTATGGCATCAGACAAATAACTCTGAGTTCAAATCTTCCATCTGTCTCTTGGTAGTTGTGTAGTCTGGGGCAATAACATTTATAATCAACACAGCTGCCAAACATGTATTGGATAATGATTTATGTGTCAAACACTATATTTAAGCAATTTATATGTATTATTTGTCACTCTCTACTTTTACTTTCTGAGGTACACATGATTATACCTATTTATTTATTTAGGTACTGGGCTACATTCCCCAGCCCTTTTTTGTTTTTCATTTTGAGATAGGGTATCACTAAGTGGCTAAGTTGTCTAAAGTAGGCTTGAACTTGGTTGGCATCCTCCTTCTCAGCCTCCCAGAATGCTAGGATTTCGTGTTTGTGCCACCAGGCCTGACTGATTTAATATATCAGCTGAAAAATGCGATGTTTAGAGGAATTAAAAAAACTCGCCCACTGTAACAGAGTTAGATGAGAGTCAAAAGTGACTCCCTGAAATTTTTGTTCTTGGCTCTCTTGAGCCATAGTTTTATCAGTTCCAATAGGAGTAATAATAATAACTCTTTGTAGGATTATCTCTTCTATAGGTGGCCCTTATTGGGCATTCTTGCCATGATACTCTGTAATGTTAGTATCTCCAATTAGGGCTGTCCAAGCATAGAGTTTTCCTCCTTCCGTGCTTTGTGCCATGCGTGTATTGTTAGAGATCGGAAGAAAGTATTTAAGAATGTGTGCTTGCATTTATGAGAACTTTAGAATCACTCATATGGCCTGACACAGTACACACCTGGGTATCTGCTGTCTGTGTGTATGTGTTCTTTCCATTCATGCTAGAAACGTAAACTAAATCTGAATATCGTGTCATGAAAATCATAAATGTTTAAAATCGTGGACTTGAACATGAAAATTGCTTGACGTTAAAATTTTGCTTTTCTGTTTGTTCTGAAAGTTGTTAAGGAAACTGGCACAGCTAAAAGCAAGCATTTAGAAATCAAATACATTTGAATGGTAGGGAGAAGTCAACATTATACATTTATTTCTGGCACTCAGAAGCAACAACAATTCTTTAGACTCTGTGTGCAGATGTAACATGTTCCATAATGTTTCAGCCTGTGTTTCTTGCCTTAATACGTTATGCAGTTTATGAGACTAGGCTGTGGGCCTCAGCCCTTTTTCTCTTCTGCTGGGGTCAAACCTTCCATTTCAACAATCAGCATTCACTGTTTTTATTCAAATATCCATTCATTCTGTAGCCTCTTACCATGTAAGATGTACTCTTACCACCCATCTCAAAGAACATCAGTAATTTCCTATTGTTGCCTGTGTCTTCAGTATGCATCCCAGACACGTATTCTCACCTGAATAACAATCCCATGCCCTTCATAGGCTAGGAATTTTACAGAATTGTTCTCTTAGAGCATATTTTAAAATATCTTTTTTTTTTGTTTTGTTTTTTAATAATGAGGATTTGCATTGAGCTACAGGGCCTTTGCAGTGAGCTATATCTCCAGCTTTTTAATTTTTTTTTTTTTTTGAGACAAGGTCTTGCTAGGTTGTTAAGTTACCCAGGTTAGGCTCAAACTTACCATCTTCCTGCCTCAGCCTCCCAAGAGTCCTGGGATTAATGACAAGACACCAATCCCTGCTAAAAATTTTAATCTTAAAGATTAGTTAGCAGAAACAAAATATATTTGAGAACTTCACTTTTCTTGAACATTTCTATTTTTTGTAGTCTTTGTATTTTTTATTAAGCTTATGCCAGAGATGATTTATCATCAATGTTCTTGGACATAATTTTTGGAATTTTCATCCTTGTGAAATATGGAAGTGTATGGTCAACATTTTGTTTTTAAATCATCTTTATAAAAGGTGAAGAATTTCTAAATAAAACTTTTTCTAAAAGACTCTTGACATACATAAACTAACAAAATATTATATATAATTATTAATTTCTTTTGTTACAAGTCCTAGAGATACAGTGCTATAAAGATTAGAATTTTAATATCTATATTTAATAGTACTTCACTTAATATTTAACTTTTCATAAGGCTTAAAATATAGTATTCTTTTCTAAGTCAATTAACAGCCAGCTAATGATCTCTTTCATAGTATTTGGTTTAACTCTATTTTGTACTAATTTATTTTATCTCTTTAAATAATTACTACAGAATAGTGATGGTTTAAAAATAGTCACTAATAGTATTTGACTTTTTTAATAATAAATGTGCATTAGCATTTCAGCTAATAGATATATTTTTAGCATATAAAGCTTACAAAGAATTTTTTAAAATTTCAAGTTAGATCTAAATTACCCTTACTTGGATGTGAATATTATACTAATGATTCCAGCTGTTTGTATTTTTTATGGTGTTAAAATTTCTAGCTATGAGGGATCCTTGCTGTCACATTGTCGTTGATCAAATCCAGGTTGAATAATGCTAGAGTGGATGTTGAAATAGGTGTTCCAAAGACTGAGACTAAAGACAAAACTGGTCATGAGTTTACATGAATAATGTTGCCATACTAAACTTCAGTATGTTCCTGAGCGAATTCCACCCTAGTTTAGAAAGAATGTGGAGAGGCTGATATGTTGAGTAACCTGCCCAAGGTCATAGGGACAGTAAGTACTTGTTAAAAGACAGCTAATGCTTTTAATCACTATAGTCCTGAAGGCTACTGAGTAAAGTATTTGTCAATTAAACTAATCAGATCCCTCAAGGAATTGATTCTGGTGATGGAGATAAATAAGCAAGTAATAAATTATGATTCAATGTGAAAAATGTTGACTGAAGAATGAATGTGCAATAGAGAAAGATGTAGGGGCCATACACTGTGGTGGGGCTGGGGAGCAGCCATACATTGTGGTGGGAAGAGGGAAGGAAGGGAAGAGAGGAGCACACAGTGGCCTGTACTAGTCACCCTTGTCATAGAACACACTGACTGTCTCTCTGTCTGTCTGTCTGTCTGTCTCTCTCCCTGTGACAGGGTCTTGCTATGGTCTCTAGACTGGCTAGAATTCTTAAACTCAAACAATCCTCCTGCTTCAGCCTTCCAAGTAGCTGGCAGTAGCGGTACATACCACTGTGTCCAGCAATCTTATCTTTTTGTCACTTAGTTTTGGAAATTATACCTGACAGCCCTTCGGTACATATTGAGCGATGAGTGAATGAGTTCCATCTGTAGGGGAGAATTCAGTGGGCAGATGAAGTGACAGCCTGGAGGACCAAGGTGTGAACATGAATAAAGGTGTGGAAATTCATTGCCTGTTTGGGAAATGGTCAGTAGTGTGAAGTGGACAGACATGGAAATATAGCCTGAGGTTTCAGGAAGGGTTAGTGCAGCCTCATACAATTATACACCATGGTGAAAAGTGATATTATTAGATATTATTAGTGCATCCCTCTTCATCTTTTTAAGGACAAAGGGTCCCAAACTGGGACATCTCATGGGAGTTAAGATCTATTTCATATTCCATCTTTGCCGCTCATTGGCTGTGTGACAGTGGGCATATCGCTTTTCTCCTTGTCCTTCCTGGCATGTGTAGGCATTTGGTAAAGAGGTCATAAATGAGTGAATTAATATAATCACGTTTTTGCAGGAAAGTTCTGAGGAGCTTGAGGTACAGCTATGTAAAAGAGCTAGTAGGATTGGTACTGATTGCTTAGAACTTGGAATAAGCTTGGTACATAGTCACTGAGTGAGAGACAAGGCTTAGGAGTTTCTTGGTATAAGGAACACCAAACATTTCGGTAAGATGGCAGCTCTGTGTTTCAGAGTGGCTGGTCACCTGGAACAGACTTGACCCAGTGGCATGGGGCTATTACCCCTGGAAAGGATGCAAGGTTTGCAGGGGCCTTGAGGCAGGGATAAGGCTCAGTTCAGTGAGCTCTGGAGAACAAAGCAAATCTAGGTGGAGACGTTCCCCTGGCCGAGAGGGAAGGGTGTGGGGACTCATCGTAAAGCTTGCAGTCTTATGGAAGAAAGGAACTGACACATCTTGGGAGTCAAAAGTAAAGCACCATGTGAGTTTCTAGGGCACTGGCTGCCTAGGGAAGCATGTCCTTTGGGTTTATTCAGTCAGTGACTTTTCTTCTTTCCTTTGTCTTTGTAATTGTTACTGCCTCATGCCACTGGAGTGCCCCTCACACTGCACAGCGCATGGCGCCCCTCCGCTCTGCCTTCCGCTGACTGACACGTTGCACATGGTGATGGACGTATTCGCATGATGCGTGGCTGGTGAAATCACGCAGGACTGGAATTCCCCATTTTAATTCATCTTAAAGATGCTTGTTAAGCAAAAGGATATAATTCATTTTTCAAACTGCTGAAATGTTATTTTGGCCTCTTGCATCAAAGGCATTCCGCAAGTGTTTTCTTTATTACAAGCCTTAAACTTTAATTAGAATTTAATTATAAGATCCTGAAGGCATGAGTAAGAGGAGCAGATGGGACAGTAAAAACTGCTTAGTGAAGGAGGATTAAAGATTAAAAGTTGCTCATTAATGGCATAAGGAATGAACAGAGAGCTAAATCACCATGCTTTTGTACTGTTCTTTAATTCAGCAGTTAAGTTTCATTCTTAGATTGAAGCTAAAGAATGTCATAAATTAGGATTTTTTTCTTTTTAGTTACTAGAGTGCGTTTGTGTATAGAAAACCTGTTTGTTAGGTAAAATGTGACAAAATGGTGTCTGGTTCCTTCTATCACACCATAAAGCATTTTCTACCTATTAGGAACTTAGATCATATTTATCAAATTGAACTGAAAGAAGCTCACATCTGCCCCTTACTGAGGATCAAGTGAACATAAAAGGTTGTATTAGAGATGGGAAAGGAAGGTGTGAGTGTTAGCCCAGGCCAGACTTTTCCCCGGGAGTGTCTGACATCCACTTGGTGGGCTAAGGCGTGTGCCCGCTTACCTTTGGCTTTTGCCACCCTGGCCCTTGGCCGGGGGAGCGTGGGGAGCACTGCAAGAGTCACGTGTGTCTCCCCCATGGGGATAAGCCCCTCTCTTCCCTGGGGTGCTGGGATGATCCCATTAATGCCTTTTCTTCTAGTGTTACTTTTCTTTTCGCAATCTTCTATTTAGAATTTTTCTGCCTTTAATTTCAAGCTTAGTGCAGAAAAAATAGACAACTGATGAAAATAAAGATGAAGAAAACATTGTACAATGAAACAAAATTCAATTCATCTTCTAACATCCAGAGACTACCTTTTAAAATCTTTCTAAATATCTTGAAAGACAGTTATTTTTTATTTTTCATAGATTCTGTACTTGCAAATCCACCTAATTGCTAAAATTTATTTGTCACATCAAAACTGGTAACTGTGGCGTGCTGCTTGCACAGGCATTTGTACACAAACATGGGGAGGTGGAACAGTTCTGAGTTGGTCACTTACGTGTTCTCAGCCAAGGCCAGCACGGTAACACTCTGCCTTCATTTTGTTTTTGTTTTTTGTTTTTTTTTCTTTGCCCTCTTGCTTTAGTTCTTTTACTATGAAGTGTTAGTTGTCTTTTCAGAGATCTTTCTTGTTTTTGTGCTTTTTTGTTGGTAATTTCCCTGTTTAAAATGGCTCCCAGTGTAGTACTGACACATTGCTGCCCATAAAAGAAACCTGCAGTGCGCCTTTCAGAGACACTGTTGTGTTAGGGGAGCTTTGTTCAGGCACTCGGTGTCAAGACATCAACAACATACAGTATATAATCATACCTTAAATGAAGTGTTTTAAACACAGACACATGTCAAACCAGGTGTGTTTTGCCTGGTTGATGAAACCGTAATCAGAGACTCACAGGACCTCGACCCTACGTTTCCCTGAGGAACAGTAGTTCAGTGTTCCTTAATTCAGTGCTTCTGGAGGCTGTAGAGACTGGAGACCTCATCTACTGCAATGAAGAGAACAACTGAATCTCTACTCTTCTTGTTCTCTCATGTTTGATCTTTCTGTCCTACAGTATCTCCGTTTGTGTGCATACAGTGTATGCATCTTTCAGCTTGTCAGTTGTATTGGCCTCGTGGCCTGTGTGCTCTAAGATCCATTTGTTGCCCTTACCTTAGTGTGCTATCTTCTAGGGGACTGATCCTGTGATATTTTGGTACCAGTAAGAGATGGAAGGCAGGGGAAAGAAGGAAGCTGGAATGTGTTACCTCCTTCCCTCTGCCTTGGGCAACCTCTCAGGCAGTGGCCGCAGCAACTCTGCAGCCCTCCTGCCCACTGGGTAGGCCTCCAGGATGTCTCTCTGCTAGCTGCCCCTGGGCATTAGGCTGCAGCCAACCTTCTCCCTTTGTCCTTTCAGCCAGAGGCTAGATGCAGCTTCTTGCTGTTGCTAATCATTAAGTTTCTTTGGTGACCCCTGAGTGTAGCAGCAGATTCAAAAGCCAAGGAAAGGCAAGAAATGAAGGAATTGGAGCAGGGGCACACATGGTTGGGGGAAGAGATAGGGAGACCATGAAAGGGGAGGGCATGGTTGTTCAGCACCAGGGGCCCATGTGTTGAGTGCGGGAGTCTATGGCCCCGTAGACATGGACTAAGCAGCTCGGATGCCACAGACACTTGGAAAGCAGCTAGGGCTGCTCATTCTGGGCTTATTTGTCTGCAATATTGTTATTGGGTGGGTTCCTGGGTTCTTTCCTGGGTTCTTTCCCTCCTCAAGCAAAGAATTGAATGAGGGGGACAAAAAGTACTTCTAAAGTTTTATTTAAAAGTATAGAGGAAAGAAGAAAAGAAAAGTTGAGCAAAACAATAGATACAGCAGAATGTGTACCGGGCCTATAAGGCACGGTAGGGGTTATCATGAGACAGGCATGATAGCAGCAGTGCTGGGTTCCCAGTTGTCATCTTCCACGGGAGGGAAAAGGGAGAGCAGCCTCTGGTGTCTCTGCAGGAAAGAAGCCCCCGAGCAGCTGGTGTTGCTTCTATTTTTGGAGTGGAGTTCTCGTGGAAACTCACGAGAACTCCCTGCAGTCCAGGTGAGGGCTCATGCTTGAAAATCACGCCTCAGGCTTATGTCGGGTGCAGGCCATTCACCCAGGTCACATTCCCTTGCCAGCCAGCCTTAGCCACACCCTATTCCTACCTCAGTGTGATTCCCCTGAACCTGACAAGTTCATCCATTGAGGAAGGGAAAAATCCGTTCTGATAATTATTCTGACAGGGCTCTAATAAGGCCTCTCTCCCTAGAAGATAATTTTTTTCTGGTCTTTTTCATTCTCCTCTTCAGACTAGGACCCTTTATCCCAAAAGAGCGTGCTCCCTGTGGGCGGCACACACCAAAATCCTGTCTCTTTTTTAAGCCTCTTGTGTTGGCACAACTCTTATTAAAAATGTATTTTCCCCGAGACTGGGCTGCACGGCCTGAAGCGTGGATTAACAGAATGGTCTTCAGAGCCGAAGCACATTTCCGAAGAACCGCTGTACCAGGTGGCATTAAATATTTCCGACCTGCTATGCGTGAGGTGTTCATCTCCTTGCTTTAACTCTTGGACCAAAAGGCTTCTTATGTGTTATTTGTTAAGGTGGAGATCACAGGAAAGCTGCTTTTTTACTTTGCTGAGACATTTTCCTGTTCCAGGAATATAGAGTATCTCTTTGTCCTCACAGAGGTATCAGGAAAGGTTGCTGAGACTCTCATCTTTTTGGTAGGAGGCCACATGATGTGATTATGGAAAAACTTCAGACTCCGGACTGATAAGATGGGCTCTGCCACCTGCACATATGAGGCCACTGGAATTGGTTGTGTAGAGGAAACACAGCAGGCTGACTCTTGGCCCTGGGGGGAAAGTTCCTCCTCCTCTGTCCTAGCTCTTTTATTTGAGACTTTCCAAATACATTTCTAAGCATTCCAAATACATTTAGTCTAACCTAGACTAAAATATGCTATGATTGTGCTATTGATAATAACCAAAAGCACTTTGCTTAATCTTTACTTACTAAATAACAGTGAAATATTACTCAAGCACCCTTTGCTGTTTTTGGAATGCCCTTGTAAAAAAACTTTGATCTTGTTTAAAAATGCAACAGCATTTCAAGTGTTTGTTTTAGCCCATATTATTCATACCTGGACACATACAGAAGTTTGGGTGATTTTGGCACACACAGAAACATACATATGTGTGCGCATATGTTTTTAGACATCCCCCTTTCTTCATGTATGTATGTATGTATGTATGTATGTATGTGTGTATCCACAGGCACATGCATAACTCTTTAAGAAACGTTCTTTTAATGTTTTGTTTTCATAAAGTCTGTACTTCACGTCGTTTTTTACCAGAACTGTGTATCCTCTCTCCAGACATGACCCCTGGGAAGGTGGCAGAAAAAACAGACGCTCATGTGCTTGGGCAGTCTGCATTCCTTTAACTCTCTGAGATCAGGCTTATGCTTGACTTTCAAGTTCTTTGTTCAGGTGCCCAGTCACTTTTATTCCTGCTTGAAAATCAGGCTGTTGTTTAAGCTCATGAGAGATGCCATAGAGCTTTCTTGGGTTCATGAACTAGAGATCTGTGGAGTATTTGATTTTATTTGCAACTTCAACCAAGGCACCCTTAAGTGAGCTTTTGTTTTCTTACTTGACTTTTAGTCTCATAACCTTAACCCAATTTCTTTTTCAATTCTCCATCCTCCCGCATCCTACAGTTCCTAATCTTTCTTCTGTCCTCAGATTTTCCTCCAAAGTCAGGGAATGACATTTAAATCCATCCCCTAAGAAGTGTCTAAAAACTAACACATGCTTAGAGGCCGCTAGGGAAGATTAAGCAAAGGTTTAGGACAGGGAATGCAGAAAGTATGGAGGGAAGTAGTGATGCAGCTTGGGCAGGGAGCGTGGGTCTAGAAAGCAGGGGACACTCTTGCCTGCCCTTCATGTGGGCTTCACTTTCCCCTGTGAGGGCCCAGAGCCCGGTTCTGGATGCTCAAAATGAGAGAAGACTGACTAACAGTGTAACTGCTTCCAGACCTGAGGCTGGAGCCCTGAGCCGGCGCTAAGGCTGTCTGGAAAGCCAGGAGAAGACAAGGAGGCCTGGGGCTCCCCACATGGTCTCTTCGCCCTCAGCTTGTGTATATTCCTCCAATTGTATCTTCAGGGCTGTGGTTAATACTGTCATATCTCAGTTAACCTGCACAGCCAGCCAGTGAGGGGACAATGACAGTCTCTTTACAGATGAGCCAGCAGGATTTACAGAGCCTGGATTGTCCAACTGATGGGTTGTCTTCCCTCTTCATCAAGTACGTCCTGTCCTCCTGGGTTTGTGCAGCCCTTCTTCAGAGATTCCCTTCTTGTAGTATCTCAGTCAAAAGAATAAGGTTCCTGGAGTATCTCTTAGGCGCCAGGCACTATTTTGCTTAATTTACATCTGTGAAGTGTACATACCAGTGAGAACCACTTGAAGATTTTGGTATTCCTCCCACTTAGAGGGGAAATCCCCGAGGCTTAGAAGGTCAGATAATTGCCCAAGATCACCCAGGACACAGAAGGTGACACCAGAATTTGAGCCCCGGTCTGCCTCTAGAACTTTTGCCCTGAGCACCGCACCAGCTGTCCGCTTCAGGACAAGCTCCATTAGTGTGGGGCCACTAGGAGTAGTAGACCAGGGTAGTGTTTCATGCTGTGTTGCAGACTCGTCTCATTTCTTGCATAGTATTCATTTAAAGCAGAAGTGGGCTTTCTTCCTTAGTCTCAGTTTCCTTGCAAGCAAAGATAGTAATAACACTGATCTGGATATTGGTACTGCATGCGAATATCTGTGTGTACCAGGCATAAGACTTAATCTTTAATACATTCTTTCTGGTTTACCTTATGACAACTCTATGAGATTTCCTTAAAATTTACATCAGCAGAAGCACTGGGGGAGGTATAGTCATAACTTGTCTGCCCCATGTCGCACTAGGACTTGGAGGAGTGGGGGTTTGGACCAAGACTTCTTGCACCAGAAGTGTACTGCTCCACTCAGCATGTGGGAGGTGCTTGCTGAGGCCATGTGTAGGGCCCAAAGGTGATAATTCGTGGCGGATAGGGGCATAGTTACCATGATGAAGAAGGGATTCCCCTTTTAGTTGTCTTACAAACCATCTGGTTGTATCAGGGAGGAGTCTTAGGTGCTGATATGTGTTTGCAACTTTCTAAGAGAAAATAAGGATTGGACCTTGAGTCTTAGGCAGGTAATAGAAACTAGAAAAACATAGTAGCATTCTTTATTGTTATATATTTTAAAATACTCCTTCACTAAATCTTATTATGGCATATTTATACATGCAAAATTACATAATACATATACCTATATAGGGTATAAGTAATAATAAAACAGACATCTATGTACCTACATACCTATCACCTATTGAAAAAGTAGACTAATTCCAGGTACTGGTAGAACCTTCTGTGTTTCCCTGCCACAGCTTCTGCCTCTCTCTGTACAGATGTCAACATGGGGTAAATCACATGCATACAATACTGTTATGTGTGTAGATGAACAGACCTTATTCTGGTTTTGCCAGCTGTCCCACAGATAACTCTTTTCTTGAACCAGAAGAATGTAGTATTCTACCCTATACACAGTGCATTTAGTTGTCATATCTTTGACTCCTTTCATCCAGAACAGTCTCTCAGTTTTATCCTTTAAGACCATGATATTTCTGAAGAATTCTGCTAGGTTTTTTAGTTTGGGCTTGTTGAAGGTTCCTCAAGAATAGATCCAAGTTATGTGCTTTGGCAGCGACACCACAGAGACGGTGCCGGGCATTTCACTGTGTCCCAGCAGAAAGCATGTGACAGTGACTTTTCCCTCACAGGGGTGGCAACTTCGGTCACTTGGTTGAGGTTTGTCTTGCAGTTTCTCTAGTGTAAACTTAGTCATTTTTCCTTTGTGATTAATAACCAACCTTGGGGGGAGATACTTTGAGACTATGTAGATACAATGCTTCTAGTCAGTCTTTTGTCCACTAATTTTAGCATCCATTATTATTTCTTGCTGAAACACTTATTCCTGTGGTTTTGACAGATGGTGTTTTTCTTTGTTTATATTCCTTCTAGATTTATTAACTAGCACTCTACTGCAAGTTGCTTCCACCTTGCCTCTCATTTATTTGTTCATTCAATTATTTATTTGCATCAGGCTGCACTTATAAATTCTTATTCTATGGTTATGATCCATTGCTATCATTATTTTCTTGTATAGTAGTTCCAGATTTAACTATTGAGGACCCTTTCAAGTTGGCTTTAGTGTTCTTTACCATGTTCCCACCTACTTATGAGCACATCTTTGCTTTTGTGCACTGCACGATGTTACTTCCTACTTCCCTTTTGGGGCCTGGGCGAAGCCTGTCCTGCCTTTCTTCTGTCCTTTCCTCCTGGGCCCCCTGTATACGATTTCCACTCTACCCAGTGCACTGACACGGCTGTCAGTAAGGTTGTTGCTAAAGCAGTGTTGTTCATAGTTCTCTCCTGTATCTGATACCTCTCGTGCCCCATTTCATTCAAACCTTATTGGGAGGATGGTAAAGGAAATTTCCTCCTCTGTCACTCCAGTTACCATTACGACAGCTAGGGTTGCAAAGGCTCTGGGGACCACAGTGGTAAAGGTGGTAAGAAGTGTTTGACACCTTGATTTCCTCTCTTTCGTGACACATACACTCTTAGCTTTCTGATACTCCTTTCTGAGTCTCATTCAGATTCCTCTTCTAGGGTCTCTTTGTATGTGAGTTCTCATAAGCTTTTAATAATAGCTCTCTGGTCTTCTCATAAGTATAAGTCTTATGTAACAGAAGTTTCAAATGCAGAACTCCCACAGGACCCAAGGGGATGGCAGGTGGGAGGCACAGGCCAAGATGGGTGCACACACAAGCACCGTGCAAGTGGTTATGCACTCTGTGCACCAGAGAGCATGTGCTCAGTATTGCAGTATCTTCTGATTTTTCAAGACAATTAGATATCTAGACTTTTTTTTTAAATACTCACTATCTCAAGATTTTTATATGTTGACTCAAACTTTTCTTCAGAACTCAATTGTGTATTCCAGATGTGCCCCCTTGGCTTGCAATTTATGCAGAAATATTTTTTTTCCAGGGAAAGTTGGTGTATATGCTTTGGTATTATTTACTTAATTTTTGGGCTAGTGACTTCCAAATCTATGTTTCCATCTGTGTTTTTCAAAATATAACTGGCCACTGGACATTGCTATGTGGTTCTCTTACTAGTGTGTTCCAGGTTCAATTCCTATCTCTTGTCTCTGCCCTACCTGTTACATGTTAATGGTTTGCCATCTCCCCTTGGATGCCAGGCTAAAACTTGGCCTCATTCCCGATGCCCGCCTAACTGACAAACTGTATCTCAGAAGTCTATCTCGAAGTCTTGTATTCTTTTCTAAATATTTTCCAAATATACCTCCTCTTGCTTTCTACTGCAACCTTAGTTTGATCCTATAGCTGACTTTGGAAGCAATATAGCTAAGTCTTCATCATTCTGCGTATTTTGTAAGTGATGAAACTGAGACTTGGAAAAATGTATAATTTGTCAAATCACACAGTAACAAATGTCAGAGTGTCAGTTTGAACCCAGGCAGTGTTACTGTAGAGCCTATGTCAGCGATGGAGAATTTTTAGAGCTTTCGGTGATAACAAATAGCCAGCTGTGGCACATGTGCCAGAGGATCGCCATCACTGACCTGTATTCATCACTAATACAAAATAATAAATTGCTCATCTGTAAAAGAAGACTAAAAGGCCTGTATATGAGAAGTAGAAGTAAAAAACTAGAATTACCTAGAATTGCTTATAGCAGTGCGCTTCTCAAGCTGATCTAAAAAATCTGTTTTCAGCTGCAGTGTCATCTTGATGTAAAACGGTGCTTGCTAATATTATATGCGTAGAGGGTCTTCTTAAAACACATTCTTCCTTGCAGACTTTTAGCTCTTGCTGTAGATACGTTTGCTTCATCTGCGTATTTAGCTAAATCACAGAGAAACTCAGTACAAATTATGAATGTTCAGTGTTCACACTGAAAGGCATTTTACCACTTACAAATATGGCCATATCAGGGGCTGATGTCTCTGAAAGTAAACACAGCTGAACTCTGCTGACAGCAGCCTGTGGCCTGCTGTCTGAGCCCCAGTTTTGGATATGGTTCTGAAGATTCCCTGCTTCTGCTGGCAGCCTTTGCTTGGTTGTCCCTTGCAGAAAGCCGGAGCCTGACTTCGTGTGTTCCCTAGAGTTGTTGTTTTTAATAGTTCTCGTTGTTTCAATGGAAAGTCACTGACAGCTATATTGTGACAGTGAGGTGGTACCCACTCCGTGCTCCCCTTTTCTGCTTGCTTCGAGCGTAGCTTTTAATTTGGAAAGACGAGTTATGGTCATCCTAAAGAGAGCAAATATGTTCCTTGGGACACTCATGATACGGGTTCAAACACAACTAAAAAGCTGTACAAGAACCCTTGGGAATCATTCCACCAAAAAATGTGATTGGGATGACAAAGTGCATGGACGTCAAATTCAGATTTTTGTAGGTCTGAGCCCCAGCTCATTTTTCTGAGCCTGGTTTTAATCTTTGAATTAGAATCATACCTCGTAGGATCATTATGAAGATTAAATAAATAATGCCTGTGTAACCCTTCGTTGACTATTTGGCACACAGTAAACACTTGGTAAATGGCAGTTATTACTGTTGTTATTATTATAATTTTGTTGTGATATTAGCTCATATAACATTTGTCAGTGGGTGTAAATTGTGTATCTTCCCTCCATAACTCTCAGGTGGAAGGAACTGTAATCTCTGTGCCAGCCACTATGAAACTATGCTTAATCAGCATCGTCTTACCTAGTTTTTAATAAATTAATTAATCTATTAAAGTCTTTTTGAGTATGTTCTGTGTACCAGGAGCTGTGCTAATCACTGCACATTTAAGAATGGGCTATGAGTTTCACCACATTTTATTCCTGCTTCAGCCTGACCCTGTGTTCCTGTGATCCCTCCAGGCTGCCTCCTTCTTCCTGAGTCCATGCGTTTGCACAGGTTGTTCCGGCGACCTGGAATTGCTCCCTCCTGCTTATCAATCTGGCAGATTTCTGTCCTTAGCTCAAGTCTCACTGGAAATCAGCTCTGCTCCCCCAGGGAGATCTGAGTGCTCTTTCTGTTGTGTCTGTGTTGTGTTTTGAGTCCAGTACTCATTTATGATATTCACATGAGTGTATATCTTCTCACCATCTGCATGTGTCTCTCCTCGCTGGATAGGAGCACTTTGAGGGTAGCAATGATATCTGTATACTTTGCGCTCTTAAGAAAGTATTTATAGGAGTTTAAATCTATCAGTTGGGTGGGAAAATGGGAGGAAGAAAAAAATGATACATGAATTAAAATAAATGAAAGAGCCAGAGACTAAATGACACAGTGACCCGACCTTAAGCCCTTAAGATGTTGTTGCACTTGTAGGGGAGTCAAGAATATAACCATTTACAAAGCATGATGATAAATGCTTAGAAACCCTCACAGAGTAAATAGTGTGTGGCAGCCAGCAAGTTTTGCCCATACACATGCCACGTTTTTGCGCTACTCTAAATTCATTTAGGTATTAAGCATAAAACATGAGACATTTAGCTTCCCTGATTTGGCAAACCGGACCGGTCCTTGTGGGCACAGGCTTTGCCACGCCTGTGGATGTGTGCTCTGGGCTCTTCCCATAGCTTCACTCATCTGTGTGACTACCCTGGCCCTTGTATGTTCTTGGTTTGCAGCCCCTGCTCTAAGGGTTGACTTGGAACTTAAACAGAGGGACAGTTCACTGTGACAGAAGGAGAAAGACAGACACAGTGAGTCTAGAGATGTGGAAACTACATGGGATACTGGAGAACTGGTCGTAATTTGCATCCACTGGAAGTGTGTAGGGCTTGTAGGGGACTAAAGGAGCTCAGAACAGAGAGGCCTTCAGGGGCTCAGTCATGGAGATCCTTTTATATATTATATATTTTTATATATTTGCCTTTCAAGCTATAATAAGTGGGGAATCATATGTGCTTTTAGTTCAAAGAATGGCATGATCCGATATAAAGGTCTTCCTGTCCTTGGACAGTGCATGGGTTCTGAAGGGAAGAGGAGTAAGTACAGTTAGATTCAGTGGGAGGCTATTGCTTTAGTCCTGTGATTCTCAGCTGGAGTCAGCTTTGCCTTTCACAGGACACTGGGCAAAATGTGGAGACATTTTTTAATGTGAGGAGGCGGTCTTCTTCCACCTTCTGGTAGGACTAGGGGTACTGCTGAATATCCCACAGTATATTTATATATAGTGTGTCTATGCTGTATATCCTGTAGCCCCACAACAAACACGTCTGGCTCTAAAGGTCAATGATGACAAGTTGAGAAAGCCTGCTCTGGTCAGTAGAGATGTCAGGAGGATGTGAGCTTGCTACTGTAGTGACAGTGGGTGTTCTTGGGAAGGGGATGGAGTCAGAGTGAATTCAGAATCAGAGTCAGCAGCCTGTGTGCCCAGTTCGATTGTGGCTTGGTAGGAAGAGAGAAAAGTGGATGGGCAAGACAAGGAGACAATGCCAGGTAAGGTTCATAAGTGAAGAAGAAACTACCCTTTCAGGAGTAACTTAAAGCTGTAAGTTATCAGCTCCAATATTAACTTCTGCTGATTAAACAGGGACCACAGAAAAGCACCTTCTCATTCTTTCTTTACCTTGAAGAAAAAGTTGATGTTGGCAGTTTTATTGGAATCTAGAAAGCGTAGTGTATGTGAGGAAAATATAGAAAGGCTTTCATTTATACTTTGGGGCTTTAATTGAAGAATCTTTTGCTTCCAGGATTTGAGGTAAGGTCCTAATAGGTAATTGTGTGTGCTTTCCCAGGCCAAGTTCTGGATGTTTGTCTCGCTAGGAATATAGGGCATTCTCTGATTTGAATTTTAGTATCTATCTCTTATAAAAGTCCACTGGAAAGTGGGAAATTGTGAGTCTGTCTCTGTTAAATAGATATGAAGTTTTCTTCTGTCATGACTATTTTGACATTTATTCTTACAGGTTAAAAGAAGGTCAAACTTGGTATTGACAGTTGTTACCTGTCAATCTAGGTGCTAGAACTAATTTGCTCTATTATGTTGGTACACAAACTTTAATGAGGCCCAGGAAGAGGACTAGAGTCGGGGGTAGAAAGCAAAGACTGATTAGCAGGGCATGGCATGCTGCTGCTGCATCCTGGAAAAGACTATTTTAAATTCCAGATCTGCACCCCAATACTGTTTTTCCTTCATGGTGTACAGATCAGCAGGATGCTGAGCAGAATGAGAAGCACACTTAACCTCCACCTCTACATAATGATAGTTGCCCTTTGTCTATGCTTCCTGCAAACTGTCACTGTGAGAAGGTGGAAAGGTGGGAGAGGCCTGCACTGGTATTCATCCAGTCTCCAGTGGGATGCCTGTGTCCCTTCAGATTGTCAGTGCATCAGCCAGGATTCCTGGCCAGAGACAGGTGGCACACTCACATGGGGTGATTTGAGAAGAGTGCACAAGTGTGGAGAAACCACAAAGGATGCTGCAAGACCATGATATACCAAAAGTGGAGCTCTAGCTCTAATGCACAGGGGAGGATGTGTTACCAGGTCCTGGAGAGATTGTTGTGTGGAAGGCTTCCCCATGTAACCTTTAACAGGGAGCCCCAGCCAGCCCACTCTGCCCTCTTACCTTCTTGTTTTCCTCTGGGTACCTGCTGGGTGAACCAAGTGGAGGCCAGAGGCTGGAGGGCCTTTTGGTATTTCTATACCTGTTAGCACTCTGACTCAGAAAGCTGGAGAGTGAGTCTGGAGACACCAGTGGAAGGTATATCTGTGACATTTGGCTGTGCTTCCTGTTGGGTTGTTTCTGGTGGCCAAACACTTGTGGAGAGGTAGGGTGGTGGGTTGTGCTCTGGAGTCAGGGAATCTAGGACAGGATCCCAGGGAGTCTGAGACAGGATCTGCTGTACTTGCTAACTAAGCACCCTCAGCTCCAAATTTAGCAAGAACCCATTTCTTTTCTGTATGGTGGCACAGAATGTATACATGAGCAGTTCGGGGAGGATCGCCTAAGAAACTGTGCTATTGTCAGGCTTGGGAAAGAGAAGAATATTAAAACATCAGTGGTATTCCTCAGTAAAGCTGCTTTTCTGTATAAACATATGTAACTAAATGACTTTTTTTTTTTAAATCGTTGTATTTTTCTGTATCCCAGACCTTTTATTATCAGAAAGACAAAGATATTCACTAGTGCTATTGAGAAATTTGTTCTTACTGCTCTTCCAATGATGATTGCTAGCTGATACTCTGCTCTTGGGGTCACCAAGTTGTGTGAATTAGCAGCTACAACTGAGCCAGCTTAACTGTGGACAGACTGGTGAGCATGCCCACCTTCCCTTGTGCTGGGGCCATAGACTCAGGGTTAGTATGCACCCCGGAAGCCGTTCATGGACCTTCAGGTGCTTCCCCGCTGAGCCCCTGGAGCCCTGTGGATGCTCTAGCACTTACCACACCGCACTGCAGTTACTTCCTTACTACAGTATAGTCTCCAGGTCCAAGACTGTGTTTTATACATGCCCATATCATTACCATTATCCTACCTGTAATTTGTAAGGTCTGGCTTCACTGTGAATGCCCAGTGTCCCCTCTGTTAGCCACAGAGGAGACACTCTCAGGGCCACATGCTATAGCTTCTGCAACAGACAGCAACTTCCCTGTGATTTTTCTTTTGTTAAGTTCCAAAATCTAGGGGAAGAATCCCAATTAGTTCCATCACTTACTAAGTTAACCATGCCCATGTGCGTTAGTCACTTTCCGGTTGCTGGGATATAATACCAACACCTGCAATTTAAAGGAGGAGAGGTTATTTTGGCTCACAGTTTCCATGGACTCAGTCCATGGTTGGATAGCTCCAAGGCAGAAACAGCATGGTAGAACAGCTTGGTGGAGCAAAACTATTCACTACATGGCAGCCATGAAGTAGAGAGGAGGGAGGAGCCAGAGATAAGGATACACCTCCCACACCATTCCCCTGGTGACCTGCCCCTTCTGACAAAGCCCCACCTCTGAACATGAAACTTGGGACACAATGTAGATCTAAAATACTATAATGCCATAGGAGAGTTATGTTGCCCAGGGAGTCTGGTGTGGCCAGTAGGGTGGAGTTTTGCAGTCATGATGGCTCTATGCAGTGGGGAGGGAAGGCATTGGTGCAGAGTGCAGTCAGTGGCAGTGACAGTACCCAGAAGCTGTATGTTTGGCAGTTGGCCACAGTGAGACTGGAATGCACAACAAGAGTGCTTTTGCACTGGGGCAAAAGTTGGTTCTGGAGGGATGAAAAAAGTGTTAAGTATATAGTTTGTGGCTTTCTAAAGCTCATTCTTATCTAACAGACTATCTGTGCCTTTGAAATTTCATGGGGACAGGTATAAGAAAAAGACTGGCTAGAAAAGCTCTTTAGTGAGGGTGATGGTGAAAAAGACTGGAAAATACCAAATTGTAATCATCAAAATAATATATAATTTTTGTGTAGTATCACGTGCCAGGGGCTGTTGTGAATGCCTTACACACACTGTCAGCTCATTTAACACTATTAGTTAATGGTGTTAGCTAGAATATCCCATTTTACAGTGGTTCGAATAAATAAGGTATGATTTCCCAGTCTCACACCCCTAAATAACAAGTCCAGCAGTGGTTTGACCACGTCAAGACCAGCGTATGTTTAATTTTTTGGACTTTTCCCCTTAAGCTTATTGCCTCATGGTTACAAGATAGTTGCTACAGCTCTAGACCTTATATCATCTTTGAAACTAGAAGAAATAGGAAGAATTATGAGATTAGAAACTTTTTTGGTATCTTTTTTTTTTTTATTGAGAAGAACAAAAGCTTTCTCAGGAATCTCCTTCTATGTGATTTTTGCTTAGGTCTTCTTGGCTGGAATTTGATCTCATAGCCACACGTAGCTGCAAGAGGATGGGGAAAGTGGAGAACAAATGTGTCATGGTGGTCATGTCATGGTGGACTTAGCCCTGCACAATCTAGTGTGGCAGCTACTAGTCACATATGACTATTTAAAACTTGATATCAAGATATAATTCATATACCACAAAATTCATAAATCATGGAAGTTTTTTTAGTATTCTATTCACAGGATTATGTGAGCATCACCCACTATTGAATTTGAGAATATTTTATCATGCCCAAAAGAAACCTTATCTCTAGTTGAAGTCACTCCCCATTTTCCTACCCCCCAGCTCTTGGCAAGCACCAGCTCTTTTGTCTCCGGGGATTTGACAATTCTGGACAGTTTATATACATTGAGTTATAATATGTGGTCTTTTGTGCCAGGCTTTTTTGGCTTAATGCAGTTTTATCAGGGGTCATCTGTGTTGTAGTATTTATCTGTGCCTTATAAAAATCAGTTTATTGAGGTTTTTGACTAACAGTGCATTGCACAGATGTACCCCATTTTATTTGCCCATTCATCTTTTGATAGACATTTAAATTGTTTCATTTTTTAGTCATTATGAATAATACTGCAATTAATAGTCACATAAAATTTTCATTTGTCGAAATAATTTTCGTTTGTCCTCCAGTTCTTGCAAGCATATTTCTAGGATGGGATTACTGGGCTGGGTGGTAACTATACAACTAACCTTTGAGAAGTGTCAGACAGGGCCCAGGGTGGCTGCAGCATTTTGTGATCCTGGTGGGAATATATAAAGATACCAGTTTCTCCCCATCCTTTCCAGTGTTTTTACTTTCATTGTATAGCCATCTTAGTGGGTATGAAGTGTCTCATGGTGCTTTTCATTTGCTTTTACACTATGGCTACTGATGCTGAGCATATTTTCATGTGTACACTGGCTATTTCTGTATCTTCCTTGGAGTACTTTCTATTTGGATACTTTGCCTATTGTAAAATTGAGTTATTCTTCTTTCTATCAGTGAGTTATAATGACCATTTCAATTTAAATATAAAATTACGTTTAAAATTGCGTTGCCCAGTAACACTGGCCCTATTTCAAGTGCTCATTTGCCTTGTGTAGATGGTGGCTGTGTTGGTGGACAGCTGCAGACAAAGAGCGTTCCCCTCACTGCAGAAAGCTCTGTGGACAAGATTGGCTCAAGCCATCGTGATTGACTGCCAAGTAGCTCTTCTTATAGCTTATAACTCTTCTAAACAAAACTAGGGTTTGGTTACACTAGGTAAGGAGGAGGGAAATGATAAGGAGTATAATTATGGGATATTCCCCAGGAAGAATAAGGTATACTCTTCCCACTGGATATGTGTAATCAGCACATGACTCCTAAAAGTGCATGAAAGGAAACCAAGGGAAGAACTAGGGCAGTGGGTAAACAGGAAGGCAAGATTGTATACTGGGGAATTGACATAGTTTTCCTGCAAAGGACAGACTGTAAATACTTTGTCTTTGCTGGTCATAGGTGTCTGTTGCAGCTGTTTCCCTTGGTCCTCACACTGAGGCAGCAGGCTGAGACAGTAGGTAAGTGGATGTAAGTGGCTGTGGTCTGGTCAGACTTCATTCACAAACACAGGTAGTAGGCTGGATTTGGCCACTTGCTGTAATTTCCCAGGAAGAGTGGATGGAAGGGTTAGGAGCTAGGCATGTTGCCCTCAGAGGTGTGATAAGATGTTTGATATGGCTGGAAAATGTGCTTTTAAGACAATGGCTGTAAGACAAGGAGAGGAAGAGAGATTGAAACCAGATTTTAGAGTCCTCAAAATTGTTTTGTTCTGTAGGTGACAAGAAGCCATCAAAGGCTTTTAAGTAGGTGATCCTATGGTTATACAGGCTTTTTAGATAACTTTTCAGCATCTTTATGAGCACTGTAATAGAGGTAAGTGAGAGTAGAGGTAAAAAAGACTAGTTAAGAAGCTGTCAAAGAGCCTGAGTAAAAGCAGTATTATAGAATGAGTAATCTTATCAGGAAATGTACCTGGTTCCTAATCATGCCAGACAGTAAGCTGTTTACAGGATATCAGTGACTGTGACTCAACTTCTTTCTATATATCTTGGGTTAAAATAAAGACTTGGTAGTTAAAAATGTGTTAATTCCGTTAGTGTGGATATGGACAGCTAAGCCAGCGATTTCTGTCCTGACTCACCTATCCGCCGGTCTGGATAAAAAGCAATATTGACTTAAACAGGCCATGAGAGTGGGGCTTGCATGTGCTCTTCATGTCTGGGGACACCAAACAGTAGGTGCTGAGTATTGGTCCGAGAACACCTGTTACCCTTGGAGGTTTTGAGAATATGGAACAGTATGGAGACACTCACTGCAGTTTTAGAGAGACTGACTTCTAACTGAGGAAGTGAGCTCATTCTACATGTATTGGTTCTGAAGGGCCCCAAGAGAGGAAGAGGAACATTGATGAGCTAGGGACTTACAGAATTCACTCCAGAGTTCAGAGTAATATGGAGGTTTGCCCGGGAGTGTCTGCCACCAGTGAAGACTAGTTGTCCATGTGGGCCTAGAAAATTGCAAATGCAAATGATATATCATTGAATTTTTTTCAACATGGTAATCATAGCCTATAAACACAGAGTATATTTTCAAAACCACCTTTGCAAACTAACAAGAACAATAAATATTGCTATCAGTAAACTGGTTTTCCTATTTGTAAGCATATTAGTTCGGAATCACCAGTATTTAATTTGAAATGAGTTATTGCCCAGTGACCTCTGACAGCCTTTATGCTGTGGCCATATTTTTTAAGTAAGCAAGTATCTTAGCTTATTCAATGGTTGGATCCTCACCAATTCCTAAAATGACAAAATTGAAATATAGGAAACATCTTTAGGCCTTTCACAAGCCAGAACTATACCTCACCACTGAAATGGAGATGAACTTACACCTCCCATGTATAGCTTCTTTCCTTCCAGACATCCTGACTCGAAATGCCATGAATTCCTGACTCTGGATTTAGGTGGCTGAACCTATGTCCTGTGGGAATTAGCAATACTTCTGAGGGTAGAGAGGCGGAAGGGAGAACATCAAAAGAGACTGCCCTCTGCTAAGGCTGCCTCAGTGGCATCATTGTTCCTAGAGGGGTGGGCGTGCACTTGTGCAGCTGCTGGGAAAACAAGGCCTTGCTGCCCTGCTAGTGACACAGCCAGGACAGAGGTGGTGGCTTGCCTGGGTTAGCAGTGTTTGACATGTCTGGGGAGGTGGGATGAGAAGAGTGAATCCAGTGCCCTTGAACAGGGGGACTGAGTGAGTTCAGTGCATTTGGAGGCCACTGGATTTGTCAGAGTATTTTTCAAGCTTGTAAGGTTTAGGACTTTCCTGAATGTATCTTTGTACTCTAGTATCTAGTAAGGGAAATGCATACTGTATGTTTCTGGTTCTTCTACCCTGAAATAATAAAAAATATTGTGTTCCTGAGACCTTTCATGTCCAAAAAGCTTCTTTTGAATTTTGTTGTTTCTTTTTGCTCTTGGATGAGACTAACAGAAGTGGGTGATCCTAGTCATGGCAGAAAAGCTGAAGTTCATCCCAAATTTGTGGCTACCAAGAAGCTTTGGGCCGAAGTGTTTTCTGGGGTATTCATGCCAACTGCTATTCTGGGGCATGTTTCTGATTTGCTTTATACTTACCTGAATTAAAGAGCTGTTTTTGAGAAATCCTGGGATGTCCAATAATCACTAAATGAAGCTTCATGAATCTTTCCTTAGGACAGGGAAATCTCTTTCTGACAAAGAACACACTAGCAGGAAAAGTTGGTTAGGTGCACCAGTTTCTTTGAACAACAACCAAAGAAAGGAAAGGGGTAAATAGAGAAGTAGGAGGTGTCTGTAATGAGAAGATCCTTAGATAAAAGCACTTGCAGTTAGTTTATGGTCCTTATTTGAACCTCATTCAAATGACAACTGTTAAAAGAAGAAAAGTAAAACTAGGAGAAATATATAATCCCAGAATGGATATTTGGTGATGTTGGGAGTTACTGTTTTTAATTATAATGTTGGTATTGCAATTGCTTTTTATAGGTAGCTTATTTCATAGATACATGCTGAACTATTTATAGAAAAATAATACAAAATCTAAAATTTGTTTAAAATCAGGGTGTGGTATAAATGAATCTCTCTCTCTCTCTCTGTTTCTCCTTCCCTCCTCTCATCCCCTCCCCCTCCTCCTGTCCTCTTCCTCTTCCTTCATCTTCTCTTCTTTCTGTCTTTCCCTTTCCTTCCTCTTTCTGTCCTCTCTCTTTCTCTTTCTTCCCTTCTCTTTTCTTTTTCTGGCCTTCATTAGGGCTGATGAGAAAAGAATACGCATGTTTTGTATCAAGTTGGCAGATGTGATTAGGATATATTATGGCAGCACAGAGGCCTGTCACTTTCTGGAGACCCAGGTGGGTGTTGCAGCCTGCCAGCACATGCCTTGACCTCTAAATAGCCTTACTGGGCTAAGGCCTAGACTTGACTTCCCTACCATCCTCAGATAGCCACTGTAATCTGTTTTTAAAACTCATTGTCATGATTAGAAAGTGAAGGGTTTGGGTTGAAGTTAGGGGCACTTCCTAACTTGTTATCATCTGGATTTTTAAGAGCAATGTTAGGATCTCACTCCTCGTTTGTTACTGTCTGTGATTTGGGATGAGCTCTGGGCTTTTGAGCATTTGCTTTCGCCTTGGTCTGATTTCATCATTACCTGAGTAGAAAGGTATTATTGGATCCCAAATTAGCATAAGACAACAAGCCATGATGGTAAGAGTCACCTAGATAGGGGCTTATTTTTTATGTTAAAAGATTTTTAGTAATATTTGTGTGCCAGGTCTGGTAGTACATGTTTGTAATCCCGAGAAACTGAGGCAGGAGGATTGTAAATTCAAGCCGAGGTGGAGCAACTTAGTGAGACCCTGTCTCAAAAAATAAAATAAAATAAAATAAAATAAAATAAAATAAAATAAAATAAAATAAAATAAAAAGGATTGGGAATGTAGCTTAGTGAAAAGGCCCTGGTTCAATGCCTAGTACCACATACATGCACATGCACACACACAAGAAACAAAACCGCTGAAACTCGAGTAACCTGAGTAACTCCATGGGAATTCTGATTCACTTTTAGACCAGATAGGTCTAAACTTGGGTTCAAGTTTGGACTCTCATTTATCATCTGTGTGATGTTAAGTGCTCCAAGTCTGTTTCCTCCATCATCAAATGAGATACTACTTTTCTTAAAGTATTGTGAGGAGTAAAAGCAACATCATACATAGAGCATTAGCACGATGCCTAGTACATACCCAGCTCTCCAAACTAGTGAGTAAAAGCTCATATAGGTGTACTGCTACTCAAGTAGCTGGGAAATGTGGACTGTGTGGGTGAAGTAGTTAAATTTGGTCAAAGTGGCATGATTATTATACTGGCACAAAACAATCAGAAATTCACTAGGTTGTAGGTTTTTGGGGCTGTTTTGGTTCACTTTGGGAAATCCTCTTGCACGTTTTATTTTTTTAATATTGGGAAGTGGGGATGAAGGAGGTATGTGCTCCCAGCTTATGTCCCTGCTGCATAGATCTCCTCTCATCCATAGTATATTTTTTTGTGATGCTTGAACCCTGGGCCTCAAGTTTTACTGCTGGGCAATCAATCTAGCACTGAACCACATCCTCAGCCCAGCACCTCACTTTTGAAGGGTGAACTTTTCTGGCAGGAGGGGTAGAGGAGGGGGATGGGAGTGCACTTTCTGTTCAGGTAGAAGAGTTAGGGCTGCCCTTCCAGTGGCAAGCTACTTGCGTCTGACCCTGTGCTGTGCCCACCTGCATTAGTGTGCATATGTGTGACTATAGATGCTGAGTTAGAGTGCTCTCTGTGGTCACAGTTACTGACCTCACCTTAATCTGGCCACCCTATCTTATGACATTTCTTCCTCACTCACTTATTGTGTAGCCACCTCTACTCCTTTGGGCTTCTTGAGAATACAGGGTTTTGCTTTGCCTCAGATTCTTGGAACTTGCCATTATCGTTGACTGAAATTCTTTATTTTTATTTTATTAGTACAAGTTTGCCATACATAATGATCACATTTATCATAGGGGATTTGTACCTGTATGTAATATGTTCTTAATTATTTTTTCCCATTCCCCTTCCCTCCCTTCACCCTTCTTCCCCTCTGCATTTATAAAACCTTTTTTCCATTTTTTCCCTCCCATTCTGTTTTTTTTCCCCTTTTTCCCTTCTCTCTCTCCTCCCCCTCCTTTGTTCCCCTTCCTGTTTGAGCATGTTCTTCCTACTTCTCAATACCTATCCTCTGTTTTGCTCCTTATTTACCTTTACCCTTTGAGTTTCTCACACAGAAGAAACAATGCAATATTTAAATTTATGTATCTGATTTATTTAATTTAATATGATGGTCTTGAGATGCATCCATTTACCTAAAAATGACTCAAGTTTATCCTCCATGGCAGAGTAGTACTCCATAGATACCATGTTTTCTTTATGCATTCATCTGTTGATGGGTACATGGGCTGTGTCCAAGATTTTGTGTGTTGACCTTGTATCCTGCTGCACTGATGAATTTGGTTATTAATTCTAGGAGTCTTTTGGTGGAGTTTTTGGGGTCTTCTCTGTAGAGTATTATGTCATCAGCAAATAATGATAATTTAACTTCTTCTTTTCCTATCCCTATTCCTTTTATTTCTTTCTCTTATCTAATTGCTCTGGCTAATGTTTCCAGAACTATATTGAACAGATGAAAGTGGGCATCCTTGTCTTATTCCTGATTTTAGAGTGAAAGCTTTCAGTTCTTGACCATTTAATATGATATTGGCTGGTGGTTTGTCAAAGAGAGCTTTTATCAGACTGATATTCTTCTCCTCTGGCTCTTTTCATTTTTCAGGAAATTAGCTGGCTTCTCCTCTGATAATGCTATTAGAGCAATATAATGAAATTTTTGTGGGGAATTTAAATAATACCAAGCAATACAACTTTTTAAAGTGTTTTGTCATCTCTAATTTTTTTTTAATTGATGAAATTTAACACATTATAATACAAAAGTCAGGAATCAGTTCCACTTTGCTTTGTCAGTTCTCTCTGCCATGGGCCGCATTTCCAGCCATGTCCCCTTCCCCTAAGGTGAAGCCAGTCTTCCCATACCTCCCACCCCTACCCTACCAGAGCTTTCAGCATCCCCACCGGGGTAGGTCCTCTCCTCAGCAGCTCCCGGCTCCAGGAATCTTCGTTTCTCTTCCTGTTAATCTAAGAGGCAGGCTCTGCTGGGGTCAGATTCCTCCCTTCTCCCAGTGGGGAGGCGGGTGGAGGTAGAATGGTTGCTGAGTCTGTGGCACAGAGAGGACTGGAAAGCTTGCCCAAAGGGTCCTCGGGATGAGGGCAGAGGGGATGGAGGGAGGAGTTGATTACAAGGTTGAGAAAGATGGACAAATTTTCTGACTGATGTCTGCAGTAGGAGTATTGCACCCACAAAAATCTTGGTAATTCAGAACTAAAAACAGCACCCCATGCTGTAGCATTAAAAAGTCATGGTGCATTCATAACTCTCATCTAGCCTGTCTCACCTCGGAAAATCTCTCCTCGGAGAGTCTTCCTGAGCCTCTATCTTTAGGGGCCTCCCTGCATTGACATGTTTATGTCCTCATGGCATTTGCTGCCCATGGCCTTTGATTTTTCACCTGACTCCCCAAATATACTCTGAGTTCCGCAAGGCCAGGGGCCTGCCTGCTCGTTCCCAGAATAGACAGATGAGGATAGCTGTGGCAATCCAAGATGCTGTGGATTAGGCGAACATTGAGATCAGGGCTGTGGTCACCTGCAATTGTGTGAGCCGGGTCAGGCAATGCACAGACAAGCTTGAGTATTATTAGGATGATTATTATTTTGTTTCACAACCTTTGTCAATGCCAGACATGTTGTGGAATTGAGAGAAGGAAAAGTCTTATAACAGATGGTGCCACCTGCAAAACAGAGTAAGTCTAATTTTTTTAATCCTGCCCTCTTCTTGTCAGATATGAATAAGCAAAAAATATTTTGAATTCTCCCTTTGGAAGGAGGACACATTTATTGTTCTGAGTCAGGCATGGAGAGTCTGTGGCCACAGGGACAGCTGGGAACTCAGGTCCATGGAGGGTGCCCAGGACCAAGGTGAGGAAAGGGCACCTCCTTGTCTGCCAACAGCAGCTGGGCCGTCTTTCCCTCCCCACAGAAGTCCGCTGGAGCCAGTGTGTCCTGGGACTCTGCCCACCAGACAGAAGCAGATGGCCTTGGGCTGCTGCTGACCTGCTGGTGGCACCAACTGCATGGCTGCTGCTTTACTCATGACCCAATAAGACAGAAGATACTGGACGAGTCATTTACCTCAAGACACCTCTTTAGCTAAAGTGACTATTTTCCCTAGCTTACCTTTCAGTTCAGGTTCTTTAGAATGAGTGGATCTTTTACTCATATGCTCATTTGAGAGCCAGACTTGGTCAGGAACAGGTGCAAATATTTACAACTCCAATCAAAGCATTTGAAAGAGAAGCTTTACCTCACCCTTTACCCACAAGTCGTCCTTCACCTGTCACAGAAGGGGGCTGTCAGAATTGGATTACAAGTGATTTGCTAAGTGCAGCAGCCCTAAGGAAGAAGGCAAAGCTGTCAGAGTACTTTTCATTATTTCTGAGGCTTTATTGGCAACTAAAAAAGGAAACTAAAAAAGGAAAGGGGGGTGGGTAGTGCAAGGAACACTGAAGAAGGAGTTAGGCAGCCTATGCTCTGAGGCTGTGATGGTCACTTACTACATCCTTGACCGGTCCCTTAACCTCAGTGGCCTTCTGACTTCTCATCTCCCACAGGGGATGGTGGCGCTGGATTGGGGACAGTAGGTAGGTTAGCTCTTGTGTCAATCCTAGTGGATTGGGAATTGCTGTGTGGATCATGGTGGAAGGAAGGAGTGGGAAGCCAATCTAAGCTAAATAAGAAAGAGTAATCAACTGTTGATATCTGCTCTATGCACAGACAAGGGATAATGGTGCCCTTGGAGGTATTATCAGACTCAATGGTAATTTCTACCTGTTTTATGATTTCATGTATCCTACACCTGATTCTACAGCATCATGTAACATTATCTAGTTGCAGTAATTACCCTACATTCTATTAATGGTGATGGTAAACATACACATCAGACTTTTATTGAAAATTTATTAAAGAGTATATCATTAAGATTCTTTATGGGTAGGGAAACACTAGGGCTCCTAAAGATTAAATGACTTACCCAAAGTCAGTCAGCTAATAAATAACAAGGCTAGAATTTGAATTCGGGTCCGTCTGCCTCCAGAATCCAAGTGCTGAAGGGTCACCTGTTCTACTTCCCAGGTTGAGAACACCTTATCAATTAACTGCGAGTGTGTATGATATTGCTGTAAGTATCCGGGATCAAAATGGTGCTCCATCACCAGCTGCTATCTGCCTGACTCTGAGCTTAAAAAGTGCTTTCAAAGTAATATGAAGATATACTGAGTGCTAGTGACATATATGACATACAGAATACATTACCTGGATTGTTATATTTAAGCTTTAAAAGCGCTGTCTCCATTTTTTGGTTTTTGGGTTTTTTTTAGATGAGGGAGTTGAGACCTAGATATTAAGGCACCTTGGCCCAAGATCACTTGGCTGGGATTTGGGTCGAGGCCTGCCCACCTCTGGAGTCGCTGGTAGCAGCTTTGGGTACTAGTGGACCACTTGGTGGCATTAGAGATGCTTGTGAATATGAAAGGTGAGATGAGGGTCCTTCTCACTTAGGTCTTCTCTGTCCTCCAGCAATTTCAGAAGACTTTGGCCCTGATTTGCCAGAGTGTAAAAGGAGGAAATGTGGCCACTCTTACCTTGTCCTTTCTCAGCCAGGGGCAGTAGACCTTTCTGGTCTGTAAGTGTGCAGCAAGCCCTATAAGAGGCAGGCCACAGGATGACCAAGCCTGCGTGTCAGAGGACCACTTCTTCACTGTCTGGAAAACCCAAAGTGCAGGCTAGTTGGAGGTGCCAGTCCACGGGATGTTGGTGGTTACAGAGATGTGGATGCAAGTGGGCGCCCTGGGGTAGACTTTTAGAGAAGTAAATTGCCTGCTGGCTCTGTTGAAATTGATTTCAATATCTGTTTTCTTCTTTCTCTAGCTTGGAAATTTAAAGTTCAAATATAGTAAGTATACACACAGATTGAAAATACATGTGAATATATAGAAATCTTCAGAGGATAAGCGGACTGTTATTGTGCATGTCAATAGTTTCTCCTCTTGATTATTTTGCTTGAGAAAATTTCTGTCTTTCTAACCAACTCAGTTCATTTGGTGTTATTGTTTCTTTCTTTGAAAACTATCAGTTCTGAGTATTTGGTCAAAAGAGGCATAAAAGTACAACCCTCCAACTGCAAATATTGGGGAATCTGGAATTTGCATTTTTAGGCTAATATGTTGGCAGAGTTGGCTATCTTTTGCCCTCCACTTCCAACTCAAGTTTCATTCTCCATGTTCCTGCTCCTCCAGTTTATTTCCAGCACAAGTGCATGTACAGATGTGCACAAATGCAAGCATACACACTTTTGACTTGTGCTAATAGGTAAAATAGGCTGACATTGGCTAGTCTGGTTTAAATCTAAGCTGCCAGGGAGATCTAGGGTAATAAGTGAGTGACAGCAGGTGCAGATTCTATTACAGCCTTGTGAACTCAGCCCATAGTTCTTTTTTTGATTCCTTTCTTCCAACATCCCTGCCTGAATTCAGTCCAGTAAATTTTATAGCTACATGATCCTGTTTCAGAGCTAAAGGAAGGTTTTTCTCTCTACCTGGCTAAATGAGGCCTAAATCAAAATACAACTTTCTGTCCTCTCCTCATTGCCTAAGAATAAGGCTTAAACCCCAGGTCATAAACTGCTGCATCCAGTATCTTCAATTTTACATGTGAAGATCTAATTTTCTGGAACTATTTTAGCAAAACAAAGAGTTAACTTGCAAAGAATTAGCCATAATTGGGGAAAAATAATTGCTGGGCTTCTTCTGCCATATGACGACTGGAGCCACTGGCAAATCTTTCACAGCAGTGTCAATGCCCACTTCTGTACAAAACAAAGTTTTATTCCTGGGGCCTTGAAAGCTGCATCTAAGTGTTCTCTGTGGTGCATTTTGGTACAACCTCCCCGAATGCTGGCATTGCCTGTATTTCATGTCTTTTTGGTGCCAAGTGCCAGGGCACTGAGACATTTGAAGACATGAATGACGTCTGCAGGTGTCAGATAAGTTTGCAGGCACTGGATGAGAGCTTAAGATCAGGTCAGATCAGAGCTCCTTTAGAAACAGGTTGTAGTCTAGGAAGAGAATTGTTTCTGATAAAATCCCACTCTCTCAACATTTTTTTTTTTAATTTTGAAATTTTGACCACCTTCCGCTATTCTCCAGTGTGAATAGATAGATGGGTGGATGGATTTCTCTCTCAGTTCATATGAAACATGGAAAGGAGATAGTGGACTTCTTATTGTTGGAAGTTGACCTGAATATTGGTACCATCGTAGTACAGTAGACCATCATGTATTTTCACGAATGCAAATGCCAGTGTTCGCTCATAAGTTGACAAATTGTTCTTTACCTCTTTCCTGATAGGTTGTGAATCTGATATTACTTGATTATTTGAAATCTTTTAGTAGTATCCCACTGCTTGTAGGAAATGAGTCCCAGCTCCCTAGAATGACATGTAAGACCCACTGTAATCTTGCTGCACCCTGCGGCTCCACTCTCACCCTCTGCCACTCTCCTGGTAGAAGGGACCACTTAGCATCAAGCCTTTCTTTCTCTGTCAACTCTGTACTTTTGCATATGCTATTTCTTCTGCTAGTAATACCCTTTCTTTTATTACCCCAATTCCTTGACTCCTACACTTCTATATTGTTAGGTTATAGTACTAGCAGAGATTTAAACAAAACTTCTTATTTCTTTTTCTGGTAGTCTAGAAATAGATGCTTTCCCTGAAAACATCCAGGAGCCCAGCTGACTTTTGCATTGTATAGTCCTCCCTGGTGTCTGCAGGAGACTGGTTTCAGGACCCACCATGGATCCAAAAATCAGGGTGCTCAAGTTCTTTATCTACAATAGTGTAGTATTTGCATGCAATTTGCAAACATCTCTAGTATCCTTTACATCATCTCTAGATTACTTGTAATAACCAATACAATGTATATGATATAGAAATAGTTATTTTGTATTATTTAGGAAATAATGATAAATCTATACATTCAATACAGACACAATATGATGTTTTCAAATATTTTCGATTGTGCTTCCTGAATATGGAGAAGAGCTGATTGTGCTGTGTTTAATAGATGCCCTTGTCTGCATGGTTCTGGGGCATTCAACCACATCTTCCAGGAAGCAAGGTGGAGAATGGATGGAGAAGGAACACACCTTCTCCCTTTAAAGACTCTCATGTCATAAAATATATATATATTTGGTCTCTGTCACTGGTTCCTGACACAGAGCTATTAAATCCATTGAATTTCCTGATGGAAGTCCCAGGGTCATCTTTTGTTCTAATATTTTGTCTTTGTTCCCAGTTCCTGACATAGAGCTCCTAAATCCCTTGGAAATTCCTGGGTGATAGGAGTATCTTTTGTTCCACTGAGAAAATTCTTGATGGTATCTGGATAGCTCCAGGATGGAGGCTGCTACCAGGAAGTCCAAGCAGTGATTAAAAGCTTGGAACTGTCATCTCTACCCCCCCATCTTCCAGACACGGAAGAGGGAATCAAGATTGAATTAATAATCAGTCATGTCCATGTGACGAAGTCTCCCTGAAATCCCTATAAGATGAGGTTCAGAGAGCTTCTCAGTCGGTGAACACATTGAGGTGTGGAAGGATGGTGCACTGGGGAGGCATGGAAGTACCATAGTGTTCATATGTGCTTGGCCCTGTGTCATACATCTTCATCTGGCTGCTTATTTGTGCTCTTTACAGTAAACCAGTAAACATAAGTAAAGTCCTGCTTACCTGAATTTTGCGAACCACTATCGCAAATTACTGAGCCTGAGGACAGTGTGTGGAAAGCTCTGATTTAAACATTTGGAAGCACCGGAGGCTGTGCCATTTGAAGTGGAGGCACTCTGGTGGGACTGAGGCTTAGCCTTGTGATCTCCCCAGATTCCAGGTAGCTAGTTGGTGTCTGGAGAGTTACAGAATTGTGTGGTGTGGGTACTCTCCCCCACCCTACCCCTTGGTGTTGAAAGTGTTATAGGTATTGAAAAAAAAATGTTTTCCTTTCAGGGGTGCATTGAGGAGCCATAAATATGTGTGCGTCCCTGCCCTTTGAGCCTGCTGTCTACCTGGCACTTTCCCTTCCTCTGTTCTGGCAATAACAGCAGCCAAGGAAACAGCAGTACCGGCAGCAGTCATGGCAGTGCGTCCTCCAGTACATGCTGTTGCAGGGTTAGGGAGCTGTGTCAGTGTCATAATCTCCTATACCCAGTTTCAGAAGAAACTGAAAGGCTCAGTGACCAACCTGAATTCACACAGCAAATAAGTAGATGACAAAGTCCACATTCAAATCAAGACCTCACTTACCTCAGAGTCCACCACTAGGACTTCTCTCCAGTCTCACTGAATGACAGTTGTTTCTTTACAGTGTTCTCCATCACACTACCTGAGCTGCTTGAGAAAAAGGCATCATCTTTTTACAAATAGTGCTTAGCACTAGGCTCAGAATATGGTCAGTAATCAGGATGTATTTAAGACATATAAATTAGGATGTTTTATCCCTAACATTTTGGGCCAGATGATTCTTTGTCATCAGGCTACCCCATTGGGCATTGTTGGATGGTGAGTACCATTCCTGGCCTCTACACACTGAATGCAAGTAGTGCATCTCTCCAGCCCCTAGTTGGTAAACTGAAAATGTATTGCCAGTCACCCCATGGGAGGAGAAATTCCCCCGATTAAGAAACATTGATTGAAAATGTTCAGATCCAGAAAGGGCATTTACTAGCTTGGTAGAGCTGCTGAATATCTGAAGGACAATGATGTGTTTTCCAGGCTACTGTGTATCTGGAGCATAGAGTATGGGCCCAAGATACTCACAGTTGTCTGTAGCAGTGGCTGGGGTAATATTGCAGTGTGCCACTCCTTCTCAGGGAACACCAGGGAGGGTCCGTCTGAGGGTGGCTTTCACTGGGTCATGTAGATCAGCTGTCTGGCCTGGTTTGACTGGCAAAATCATTGCCTTACCCAAAAATATGCTTTTGTAAATTTCTCATCAAAGCAGGGTCTGCCTTCTCTTTTTTTTCTTTACCAGATGTGTCACTGGTGAAACACAGCCCAGGAAGAACTCTGCTGGAAACCATCTCTCATTCTTTGCTAGCCCCATGGTCATGTCTTTCTACTGTCTAAGCCAGTCTAGGCTGTTATGTGCTGGTCAGTATCTGGATGCCACTTTTAATTTTATTATCCTAGAGCCTTGATGTTCTGCAAGGGGAAAACATGATGGGTTGTTTCTCAGATGAGGTTAACTCTTCCTTGCTTTCAGTGTCCTTATGGGAGACACAAGACATGAGTGCAAGATCAGGTGTTTATTAACAGTGTTGTTTTGGGCAGGGGCAGTGCCCTTAGTTTCTTTGGCCTTTACTTTGTTTGTCTTATCTACCTCTACAGAATTGTTATATAAATGGAATAAGATAATCTGTGCAAAATGTGTAGGCTCCTTAAGTGTGAGATTCTATCAGTCCATCTTTTGCACCCAGGAGAACTGTAGCACATTCTTGGGCACTGGACTGTAAGTTCTGTTAAGGGAAGCTCTGTTTCTGGCTGTTTATTCCACTTCCCAGGACCTAGAAGGCATTCAGTAATGATGTGGTGATTGACTCCATTGAGAAAACAGGAATGTGGAATCCTGTAGCAGTTAGTCTACTGCCCCAGTGAGTGCTAGAGAGAGGGAGGGAGGGTATTGTGTGGCTTATGTGCCATTTGTATTTGTGCATATTTAAGGGTTCACCTGGCATTTATTAGGGGTCACAAAGTCGTGTGCCTACAGAGAAGGACACACTTAACATTCTGGCAGATAAAAGGCAAGACAGGATGGGAAAGGGATGTGGTGGAACTGAGGAAGTCATTCCCCGCTGCATAGGACTTTTCAGGCTGCTATAACAGAATACCCTAGATAAGAGTCTCTTATGAACAACAGACATTTACTGTGCGTGGTTCCAGAGGCTGGGCGATCCAAGATCCAGGTGCTGGTAGTTAGGATGTTTGAGGAGGATCTACTTCCTTATTTATAGATGCCTGTTCTCTCTATGTCTTCACATGGGGAAGGAGCAAATGAGCTCTAGAGACACTTTTTTTAAGGGCATTAATACCCACCATAGGACTTTACCTTCAACCCATTACCATGGGGACGAGATTGCAGCATAGGAGTTTTGGGCTCAGATATTCAGCCTTTATCACCATCCTGAAGACAGGAGATTATGAATTTCAAAGTCTCCGTCTCAGCCAAACAAAATGTGTCTTTGGGCCAGCTTAAGTCTCCAGGCAACGATTTACAACTCTCAGTTGACAGAGTCTTTGGGACAAACACTGGGACAGGTGTTGAGCAAATAAACATGGAAAGCTAGTGTCCGGTAGCAGTGATGGACAGGAAATGAGTAGTGAGACAGTTAGAATGGCCAAGATGTACTGAGAACTCTGCCAGGCACTCTTCTATGTCTTCACAGGTGACAAGTTGTATTTATCTTCATAGCAGCCCAGTGTTGGGCAGGGGACATTATGGCCCCTCTTTTGTAGGCAAGGACAGTAAGATACAAAAAGGTGGAGTAACTCAATGTTATAAAGCCAGTCACCAACTAGTAACAAATTTAACACTCTGTATCAAACAGGAACAGGAAACACAGAAGCCCCCTTTCGAGCCCACTACCTCCACACTTGTCCTGTCCTGTGCTTGCTACACACAGCAGCCCAAGGGATCTGAAATATAACTCCATCCTGGCACTTACCAGCCCTTCCATTGTTCCTGCACGGCATCCCCATGCCAACAAGGTCCCTAGCTATCTGGACACCACCCCTTCACTGGCCCTGCCCATTCACCCCTGCTTGTTCTCAGCTTCACCTACCTACACAGACAGGCCCTTTGCTTCCTGTAGGTCATAGGGTCACTCTCCCATTGCCTATGTCTCTCCATGGGATGCGAGTTCTTTCTCATTCCTCAGTCCTTAGCTTGTATGTCATCTCCCGCAAGCCTTCTTTGCCCACCCTGACCAAAGGTGACCTCCTGGGTTCTCTCTTGTCATTTGCTGACTTCCTTCCTAACATGTGTGCTTATTTGTTCATGTGTGATGTCAGATACACCCATTAGAACATAAGCTCCATGAATGCAAGGACTTTTTCTTGTTCCCTGCTGCATTCTGTTGCCTGAGACAGAGGCCAGTACAAGAAATGTTGGGTAATCAGTGAAGCAGAACATGGACAAATTCAGAGTCAAAGAGATTTGCTCACCCATTGTTGTGCAGATAAGGGAGGTACTGCTGGGATCTGACCTGGTATGGCAGCTTACTGCTCTGATCCCAACATGGCCCTCTACTGTACCCTCACAGCCGAGTCCCCAGTGCTAAACAAAGCCCGTAAACCTCGCTGTCTGATCCCTGCAGCACCTCAAGCCTCCTTTCCCCCACCCTGCACCTGTCCAGCCGCACTGCCTTCGCCACTCCTTAGTCATGCTACATTCTGTCTGCTTCCAGCTGGAAGCCTCTATCTTCCTTTTTCCTGTGGCTGTCTCTTTGTTATCATCCTTCAGGTTTCAATTTAACGATCTTTCACTAAGTCCTTGAGCTACATTAGATCATCCACCATCACTGGTGCCCTCTATTCCATGACCAGACCCTCACTGTGGAATTATTTTTGTGATTCGCTTTCTAGTATCTGTCTCTTCTGTTCATGGTCCCTGCAGCAGTGGTATGCTCATCTTATCCATGTGTGTATACCTGGACTATTGGGTAGTGGGCACTCTATACACATTTGTCAGGGAAATGAGTAGGAGATTAGTTGAGTGTGGGACTGAGTCGCTAAGTGAAGAGTTTATTATAGTCCCTTCTCTGGGAAGTTTCATCCAGCATTGCGTCTCCAGCAGAAACGGTCAGCTGCTCTTTGTGGACCTCTTCCTTTGTCTAGAAGCTGAGGGAAGTCGGGTGGTGGGGGTGCACTGAGCCTTGCATTTGTCTTCTTACAGCACAAGAAGGGGAGGCATTTTTGGCTCTTACTGTTATAAGTAGGACTAAACTTAGCCCTTTGGACATGATTGCTGTTGACTGCTGCCTAAGGCCACTGTCCTTGGCGAGAGGCCAGCAGAAGCTGGACAGGAGATGAGTGTTTACAGCCTGTCCAAATTGTCCCATGACTGCTCACAGGCCCTCATTTCCCTGACACATCCTTAATTAAAACTAAAGAGGAATGTCAGACAGTGCCTTTGTCCTCTGAAAAAGGATCCAGAACTCAGGATGTCACCCTGGAGGCCTTGCTGTCTCTCATCTTCCAAACCCAGACTCGTGCTGAGTCCTTTGAGGATACCTCTGTAACAGCTTCCCTTCCTCACTGTTCTTGGGAGAGAGGTGGACATCCAGGATCTTCTGTCTCCTCAGGAGTGCTGTGTTTCAGTTTGTGTTACGTGTGAAGACGTCTGCCATGACCAGAGGCTGGGGTTCCCCTCTGTTGGTGGTTGGAAGCCACTTTTCTATAGAACATGAGTATTTCAGATCCCTTCTCAAAATAGAGGCTTATTAGTTTTGGGAGAACTAAGTTTCTAGAAAATGTGAGCCAGTGTATTAGACGCAAAAGAGAATCGTGTAGTAATTTGAAATCCAGCCTTCCCAAGTAACCTCTGGTCCTATCAAGGAGAAATATTGGGGTTAGATGTGATTGTTTAATGTGGAGATTTTCTGTAAGATTTGATGCAGATTTCAGAAGTCTGTAGTACTTGTGTGTGTGTGTGTGTGTGTGTGTGTGTGTGTGTGTGTGCATGCACATGTGCAGGTGATTGTCCACATGTGGCCAGTGATAAGAAAGAAATGTTACTGCTATTAACGAGAGCGATTGTTTATGGAGGACCTACATAGATCAGTTGCTGTGCCAGGATGTCCTGTATCTATAGTGTGTCTGTTCCACAGAACCAGGTTTTAAATTTGGTGTTACTGGCCTTACCTCCTACGTGAGAAAATGGAGAGAGTTGCCCGAGTCTACTTGCATACCAAGCTGCCCAGCTGAAATTTAGCTCTGGGTCTGCCTCTTTCCGGAGTCTTTGCCCTTTTCATCACACTACACAGCACCCTAAAATATCTGTTTGTTTGAGAGATAACTTCCTCCTTTCTTTCTTTATACAACCCAGAATGCTTCACACGTTCTCCAGAAGTAGCCGGCTGTAAGGTTTGGGCATAACATAGAGTTTTTTAAAAATGGCTAACCTCCGTGTTGCTCTGCTGCTGAGCTGGAGGGATGTTTTCAGTGTCAGTTACCTAGAGGGACAGTATTCGTAACAGCTGCTGAGAGCGCCAGGCCCGCCGTCCCATTGACTGCTCTCCCGCTAGGCAACAGACTCATACTGGTCTCAACCAGTGTGTTAAAGCGGATGCGAGGCCAAAGGTTTTGTATGTTTTGGGCACCTATCAGTTAATTGCCTGAAGTATTACTTCCATATTAGGAATTCTGATTTTAAAAATACCACAGTTAGATAAGATTTATCCCAATTGAGGGAGAGATTGTTTTCACTGAAGAATAAGGATCTTTTGGCTCACATTTAGAGACTTACATAGTCCACTATGGATCACTTACATGACCCAAAACAACTTTCATGTTTTCTTATTTCCTCAATACAACTGGTTTACTTCAGATTAAAGGAGACCATCCCCTGCTCCCAGGCATGATTCAGTTATCCGTACTTCTGTGTCTTTGTTTGTTTTAACCCTTGCCAATTTATGAATTATTTATAGGTAATAATCTGTTTCTTACCCTCGCTTTTTCTTACTTGATGGCTCTAATGGACATTGCTGTTTTACTCGTTGATACTGTGTGAGAATTCCTGTCTCTGGAGTGTTACTTATGATGGCTGTTTCATCACAGTCATTGATGGACCTGTTTTCTCTCCTCCACTGGACTGAAGGCTGGACTGTGTCTTACCTCCATGCATCTGACACCTTGCACAGAGTTTACACTTTATGGCCACTCAGTAGATTTCAGTAGATTTTATTAAACTGAAATTTAAAAGGAAACATGTGTTTTTATTTAAATAAGACCATAAATTAGACATGACTGTCTTCATAAATTTGAAATTTTCAGAAACATTATTATTATTCTTCAGTACTTTTTTTTTGAGATTGAAGAGGTTGACTTCGCAGTGAATAAAATAAACTGCAAGATCTCTGAATCATAGGAACACCATGAAAGCACTAAAATCACCTGTGTGACCCACTCCCCTTTCTTTAAGCCAGATAGTTGCCCAGCCACTTGGAAATGATGAGGGTCTCTTTCTTCAAAGATCCTTTTAAAGAAGACTGTCATCTTCTCTCATACCGAGTCATCATTGTCTTCTAGCCCTATAAATCAGGCAGCTTTCTAAACTTTCTCCTAGCGAAATTTAGCTCATTTTTTCATAGAAATGAAAAACAGCTGCTCTCAACTGAAAACATTTTTCTTCCTAAAGATGGTTATTCCATCCTTCTCTTCCCAGGTGTAACTCTCCCTTCCATTTGACATTTTTTCTTCTCTGTTCCTCAACCATTGAACACCACTCTCGCTTTTGCAAACAGAAAACAACAACAAAAATCTCGGGCTGGGTATGATTAGTAAGTGATTGTTGATTTCAGATGTACTTAGAAATACGTCTTATGTCACGAATAGCAGTTGATCCAGTCAGGCTCTTGGGTAGCTGGAATATATTGACCCCACATGCTATATGGTGGTATCTTTTTAAACCTGCCATTGACCACTCCTATCAAAGTTTCTCTAGTTGTTTAATTTATATAAGACATGAATTATTTCTTATAAATTGCTTTGCAAGGTTCAAAAGAATCAGAAATGATGCACCAGGGAAACAAAGTGAATTTAGGCCATGTATTTTTCACCAGATCTGGTTTATAAATAAGTCTAATGAGTGTGCTCAATTAGAAAAACACATGGTAAATGGAGATGAGAAAGGAACATGGGAGTGCATTTTCACCTTTTCATATGGCTTTTTACTTAAGAAGCCCCACAAGCTTCTTTTTGCTAATTATTATAAAAGATATCAAGCAGGCAGCCACTCTTCCTCATTGAGTTTAGCAAGGATGTTGATTTACTCTTGAGCAGAGGCCCTGATCTCTTTTGCCTGTGGTTTTGTTTGTTTTCAATATGAACTCATTTACAGACTCAGCTTATGGACTGAGTTGCACAGGCAAGCTCCTGTTCAACATCTAAAGCAGATGCCTACGCAAGAATAACATGGGTGTCTATGTAAGTGGTAGAAGGTTGAAGAAGACATCAGTGAAAACTACTGATTTAGCAAATGTTAACCATCTGTGTGTCAGCCTGATGTCAAAGACCAAGATACAGAATGTGCCATTCCTGCTTCTAGTGTACAGTCTAAGATGGGAGAGAGGAAGACCGTTCTGCAGCTCTGATAGGAAGCATGGAAGCACGGTGTGGGGTCAAGGAGCACAGCCTCAGATGAATTCCCAGAGGAAGTGTGCCGAGGTTAAGAAAGGCAAAGGCGTTTCAGATGTGAGTGACCAGGTGCGGAGTGTGACGGCGGGAGGGTGACTGCTCAGGCACAGGTAACTTAGTAGCCTTTATCTTCCATTGCTTGGGAGGTACCCCTCAGCCATGTGTTTCATTTTTTTTTCAGGTATTTTTTAAAATCAGAACTCCTAGAACTCCCAAGCAGTTCTAGCCTTCTGCGTTCTTATGAAGCTTTGTGCATACCCATGTTCAACCTTATATTGTTTTTTGTGTTTCCTTTCATGTACGCATTTTTTCATCTACTTATGAGCTATTCAAGGGAAGACTCTCGTCTCTGGAGACTCTCTCAAATATGTTTGGGAGTTAATGAGTCATTATTTGAGTGGAGGGAACATTTTGAGAGTTTTGCCACTAAGTGTGCAGGGAGGGCATAGTTTGAGCCCGACATTGGTTTTCAAGTTCAAAGTATTAACCAAAAATTTGATTTTCAGTCATTTTGTGTTGAGTTAAGCAAAGCTGGGCTGGGTTATATCTTACCTCATTTTATTCAGATCATAGTCATTAGATGAGACCTGAACGCCCATCTCATTTCTCTGCCATGTCCCCAGCAGTGTCTTAAAGCAAGTTTTCAGTCAAACACTTCTCTTTCCTTGTTTTTGTTTTTTTTCTGAGAAGTAGCTAGGTGATGATGATAGTTTTGATGCTGATGGAACAATGAGAACAAAAGTAGCTACTTTTTATTGGGCCTGTGCTATATGAATTGACAATTAACCCAGCACCGAGTCTTCCCATGACTGTGAGATGAGCGCTGCCCTCCCTACAATGAAGAGAATGAGAGCAGGACAGCATCGTACTGGGAATGATGGCAGCATGTTCTGGCCCCAAACCCACACTCTGTCCACGTTCAGTAACGCTTCTTTCATAACAGCAGTAAAATTAGCAGTCTGGAAGAGTCTCTCAGAGATCAGTTATTCTGTCTCCCATCTGGAGGCAAGGCCAACCTTGAACCTTGGAGGAGAGTGTGTTGCTACACTGCTTGAAATGTGTCCTCCACAACCTTTGTCCATGTGGTAAACTCCTCTTTGTGTGTCAGGACCTGCAGCTTGAGCTATGACACTGCAGGGAAATTTCCTTAGTATTCTCAGGTGGAGCTGCCTCTGTTGTTGCTCATAAATGTCTTATATCTCACTTGAGAAATTTGCCATTCATGCAGAGGATGGGTCCCTAGATGCAGTTTGTGTCGGGCTTGGACTACAAATCCCATTGTTTGGATCCTAATATTAGCTCTGCTAATATTAGCTAGATATTTTGGGGTGCTCTTTTCCCCTGAAAGACTGTTTCTCCCTCGAAGCCGGAGAGATGATACATACATACTGTGCATGTCTTAAATGGCTAAATGAACAAACTGCTATGTACTTGACATTAGTAGCAAGTCTGACTGCATCCTGCCTCTGAAAAGCTGACACTGTTTCTGCATTTTTCTGAGTCTTAGTCTCTAAAGGACATTGAAAACCTCTTTTGAAGGGCATATTTAGTTTCTTTTTTTCCCCCATCTCTATTTTGCTTTTGTTTTTATTTTCCATCATTTCTTAGGGACATTTTAACATCTATAAAAACTTCAGGTCTACCTAGTACTTGTAGTTCATCAATACTTTCTTTCAAGGTTTTCCCTCCTTTGCTTATTTGGAAAGTCTTAACTCTCTTCTTTTTGAGAAAGGGGGGAGAGAGAGTGAGAGGGAGAGACTACTTGACCTCTGCCTGTTGTGGTCATCGTCATGATGGCCACCTCAGTCACCTGTGGGGCAAAAGGAGAACGAGTGAGGGAGAGAATGCTACCAGCAGTTTTGCATTTTACATCACAGGAGAAGAGTGGCACGATTTCCAGAACGTAAACCCAAATTGATAGAGTAAGATATCATTAAGTCTGCCAAATACTTGGAGGGGTTTTAAGTATCAAATGCCTGCAGCTGGTTTTGCTGAACAAACTCAGAACCATGTGGAATATTTAGTGTGCCTTTTAGTACCTCTTAGAGTTGTCAATTTCTTACGAAAGATACAGGTAAAGAGTATGTGTTGAGAACCTCCACTATGCTGAACTACAGAGAACAGTATAGTTGCTACTACTAAGAGATTCTATCAGGATAATTGTAGCTTACCAAGAAAAGATTTGTTTCATAATTTACTTATATTCTTATTTATATTAAAGCAGATTTTCTAGAAGATTTTTTTGTTGGCTGCTCCAGAGGCCAGAAATTAATCATAAAGTGGCCTAATAGCCAACAAAATTGAAATTCACTGGGCCAATTGGCAGGAGCTATTTGAATCTGTCCCTTTTTTATCCTCTGCCAGGAATTTTACATTATCTCATCAAGACAGAGGAGCTTTGAATGACTATTAAGATAACTTTCTTTTTCTTTCTTCTCTCCTCTGCCCAGCAGGTTGTTTTAGAATAATTTTGCTGTTGTTCGCGTCTGTAGTATTAGATGCCAGGCTTTTTGATATAACACTTTAAATATCTTTGGATCAGCTGAGTGCTGAACTTCATAAATGGCAAGGCCGGGATGCCATTAGCACTAAAGAATTTTGGAAGATAAGCTTTATACAGTTACTAATTTTCAACCCTGTTCATATACGACGTATTCTGGCCTAATAGGATAGGCCAGAAAAGACTGACACTAGAAAAGGTATTTTTATATTCAAGCTTGTAAAACATTTGGGAAAAGTTTGTTCTGAATCAGAATGAATAGATGGTTATGTCGTCAATCCTGTATAAAGATTACGTTGGGACAGGCTATAGTTGAGCATAGGTCTTAGTATCCATAACCTGATACACATACTGCGGCAGACCTTGCAGAAGCCAGCATCAGGCGTGGGACCCAGAAGACATGGTTTGAAAGAACTAGAGGATTGGGCAAATGATGAATCTTCAGAGCAACAATCAGAAGGGTGAGATGAAGCCATCACTGAGTCAGGAACCCCAATTGCTGGAATGGAGAAGGAACTAGAACAATGATGAGGGCAAAGCCAAGGGCCTGGGGATGGTCTGAGGGCTCTGCTGTCACAAGGCAGTCCTGTTCTGACTTAGCCCCGTGGTCTGTTCTTGAAAACCAGAGTGGACAGGTGCTCTTTGGAAACACTGGGCTCCATGGTTCTGCTTGTTAGTGAAGAGTCTAAGGCAGGCTTATGTGCTGCAGATACCCTATGGAGTACTTTATTACACTTGCCCTGCATAGTCTTTATTAGATACCTGGTGAACCCTGTGTGTTTGTCTCTTTTTTTGCTGGAAGGTCTCAGCTCTGTGAGGGAGGAGTCTGTGCCTGATGATCAGAAGAGCTTGATAAATACCTGTCCAGCAAGACAGGAGAGAAGGACAGAAATGACTTTTGTTCCCGTTCTTCATATGAGGGAGGGAACTCTAGGCCTTGTGGTTTGCACCACACAGCTCTCTGTCTCACTTCCAGCCCTTTGCCCATGCAGCTCCTCTCCCTACAACATTCTTTCCTCTCCCAGCTGGCACTTGCTGCTTCTGCCCCTCCTCTTCCCATGCAGACACATCATCCACTTTGCCTTTCTTTAGCCATCTTACTGCCCAGCTGGTTACTGTGAGTTCTGGAGAACTTGGAAGCAGTTTTACCTTCTCAGGGGCATTTTTCATTGTTTACACTCATTGACTAGGAATTGACTTTACAGCCAAACTCTCCAAATCAGTCTTGATTTTTACATCTTCAAGGAGCATCTCATTTCGTCCTGTGTCCTTGCTTATGGTATGCAGCTCCCGTCACCTTAACTTTGACCGGAACCTCCTTATGGGAAACTTGCGGCAGCCTCTGCTTTGCTCTCTGCAGCTTTATATCTTGTGATCTGTTCATCTGTCTTTATTGTCATACCCTTTTTCTTTATTTAGAAAAGGAGACAGGCCAGATAAACACGGATAACACAGATACTACCTCAGAATGGTCACAGTCTTTTATGCAGCGTCGTTGGCCTCTGCAGTGTCTTGTAAATACCTTTCCATCGGTTGGCTTGAAGAAGCATGTAGTTAACAAGTGCAGACTAATTGATCAAGGCAGGTTTGAACTTCTGCCCTGCTTCTTTCTAAGGGTCTGACCTTTCTGAGTCTCAGTGTCTGTAACATCACATGGGGTATGAAAGTATCCTGACAAATTTGCTGTGACGTTCAGTAACCTGCACAGGACCTCACGTGTAACAGGGACCCAGTCAGCTGTCATTGTCTGTTCTTTTCGGCCTCATTTCTTCTCTTGCTTTCTCTCATTTTACCTCTAATTAGTATTAGTATTATTTTTTATGGAAGAAGTTCAAATCCATGAATCCAGGGCCTTCAGCCAGATCTCGACGTATCTTTGGTGGCAACTTGAGGATCTTCTGTTTTTTGACTCTTCAGTCTCTTTCTCTAGGGGGCCTGGGAAAACTCCCTTGACTTGATATTTATTCATTTCTTTCATGCTTCTCATATTGTCATGCTCACGTTTGAACCGTAGTATCAGCAAGTCTAACTGTAAAGGCGACTTAATATTACCCTGTGCTGCATCATGGACCTGTCAGCAAGTCTTGATAAAGTGCAGAGCCAAGAATAACAAGCCTCAACTCTGACAGCTCTTTAACAGAGGCGGTTCCAATTGGTGCAGTGGTATTTCTTCAGAAACAAGGCCCTCATGGTCTCTGTGTGAATGCAGTTAACAATCCAGTCGGAGCCATTGTATTTCCCTATGAGTTATACTTTCAGCACTGCTAATATGGTCTGTTGCATGGGATGGAAGAACAGAACCACCACAGGACTGTGATGTACCAAAGACTGCAACCAGAAATATCTTAGTAATTGATCTCCACTCTCAGCTGTTATTCACTAGCTTGTTCAATTAAGACTCTCCAGATTCTTCATTCCCCAAGCAGAGAACAAAAGGCTTCCCCTGAAAGTGGGGGCCTGGCCGTGTCGGTGCAGTGAGCTGTGTATAAATAATGCAGTGGGGCCAATTTCATTTTCATGAACTCTTGTTGGAGAAATACTTGAATAATCAGGCCCACACTCAGCGGACTTGTGCTTTTCATGTGTGCCTTGCTCAGAGTAAATCAGGAGAGTCGAAAGTTCCCTTTGTTACTGCTGATGCTCTTGCATATTCTCTTAGTGTGGCTGGGGTCTTGGTGACCCTTGCACTTCCTTTCCTTCAGAGTTTTCAGTCTTTTGCTTACCTAAGGAAAGTCTGATACATATATAAGGCACCCCCTGAAAATATATCCTGAATGAATATTTTAAAGGATAAAGATAGTAACAATTATAGTAGTTGCTACTTATTTATCATCCAAAATTACCTTTGCTTGTATTCCTTCATTTTAGTCCTCCTAAGACTAGAGTAATCTTGGCTGGACTATTCTTTCTGTAATCTGATCTCCCAGTTGGGCTTTTGTTTGTTTGTTTTATCTTTGTTTGGGGGATGTTTTTGTTTTTCTTTTTTGTTCTGGTCAGATTCCCTCAAAGTAAATCTTGGAGGTGTAAACCTATTAGCAAGATGTCTAGGAGTTGAACTGGGAAAGGAACTTGAGGGCTGACCCGCAAAAAGGCAGATCCTTCCTAAGTCTGTGTTTTGTCAAGTCATCTCAGCCGCTACTTGGGGTCACTACCTTCCTCTCCTGGGGGTTGGCCCTTTGGGAGAGCTAGTATCCCAGTTGCTCCTAGGTCACACAGGGCCTCATTCCTTCCTGAGTGGACTTTGCATCCTACTCTGTTATCCTTATTTTTGTCTCCATTTTCAAAGGCGCTGCATGCCACCACTCCCTAAGCCTTTTTGGGTCTTTGCCGGATAATCATTTTGCTTTGTAGGTTTTATCTTTCCCAAGTCTAAGGAGAGACACTACTTGTCCATCTGCATTTTCTGGGTTTTACATTTTCTTTGCTGTCATCTTGTCTTTTTCCATACTTGGGAAGTTTTCTGCCATTACTTCTGTGAACAGGTTTTTTTATGTTGTTTGTGCTGTGTCATCTATCTTATTCTCTTTGTCATTGTGGGTTTTTGCCTTTTGGAATAGGGAGTTGAGATCAACATGTGTAGCGAATCTGACATCTTTAACTGGAAGTCTTTTTGTTTCTGTATTTTTTGAAAAACAGGAAAGAAAATCTGTTAGAGGTTTGGCATCTTTTTTTGTCTTGTAAAGTAGGTGAGGGAAAAATGTGAGGTAGGCAGAGGCATTGTCACAAGGCTGTCTTTCTTTGGAGGTTGATGGTCTGTACAGGGAGCCGAGGGTCTGCCTGCCACTGCCAGGGGACACACCTGGAATCTCCTTCTTATTTCCTTTAGGGCCTGCATGGGGAACATAGTTGAAGACCCAGGCCTTTTCTTCTCAGTGAGCTGGTTCTTTTATCACTGTGTAATGTATTTATTTTACCTGATAACATTTGTGTTGTCAAAGTCTACTTTGTTTCATATTAATAAAACACTTCAGTGTTTCCATTATTACTATTTGTCTGCTGCATCTTTTTCTATCCTTCTACTTTTAAACCTGTCATGTTTTTATATTTAAGATAATTTGCTTTTAGACAGGGTACATTTGGATTCTGTTTTAATTTGTATCGAGTCTTATGATTTTTGCCTTTACATTGGAATTTTTAGACCATTTACACTCAATGGTTGAGTTTTAAGCTACCATCTTCCTATTTGTTTCTTGCATATATTCTCTGTAAGTTTCTCTTTTTCTGCCTTCTCCAAATCATTTAAATATTTTTAGTCATTCATTTTATCTCTAAAATTAGAGTGTGTGTTTCACCTAATTTTTACTGATTGCTCTAGGAATTATAATATGTATCTTTATATATATGTTATAAATCCTACAACTGATTTTTAATCGATTTTTTAAAAAGATTTAAAGTCAATTATTTTAAAGAATTTTAAGAATAAAAAAATATTTCTCTTATATTTAGATTTACTTATTTACCAATTCTGATAATCTTCATTCTTTGGTGTAGGCTCACATTTCCAGTTAGTGTAGATTTCCTTGTTTCTGAAGAACTTCTTTAACATTTCTCACAATGCAGGCTTCTTGGAAATAAATTCTCTCAGCTATTGTCTGAAAAAGCCTGTATTCCACAGTAATTGTTCAAAGATATTTTTCTGAATATAGAATTCCAGATCTTTTTTATTTTTAAAATTTTCAGTGCTGTAAAGGTGTCTTTCCATTTTCTTCTAGCTGACACTGCTTCTGGTAAAAAGTTTATAGACTTTTTGTCTTTTTTTCCCGTGTCACGTGTCCATTTTTTCATCTTTTTAAGACGTTCTTTTAGATTGTATTATGGTCTTTAATTATAAGATTATAAAATGATCTTTGACTATATGATAGTGCTTTCTTTGTGTTGTACTGAACTCAGCTTTATGTGTTGGTAGTTTGTATTAAATTGAGAAAAAAATTACCATTGTTTCTTTAAATTTTTTTGATTTGATGCTGATGTTGCCAGCTTTATGTTTGTATCTGGACTTTATTGTCTTCCTTTAAGGAATAGTCAGCTATTTTTTCTGGTTAGCTGTTAATGTGCTTTTGGTCTGGCTTTGTCCTCTGCAGACTTCTGTTTGCACTTTGTTGGAACAGATTGAGTGTAGCCTTTCTACAGGAAGTTCAGCCACATTTCTAGGTCCCTAGTCTCCTGGGCTCTCTGCTGAAGGCCAAGTGTCCATGGGACACTTTCCTGTTTGGTGTGTGATGTCTCAGAGATTCCCAGTCCTTTGTGAATCCTGAGATCACAGTGCAGCTCACAGCCCTTCAGTCACTTTGCTTGACATCATGGAATTTTCACGTGTGCATCTTAGTTTTCAACAAAGATTGAAGGGGACTCCTGCGGGATTTTGGAGCTAGCTCTTTGCACAGCTTCTCCTGGGTTCTGTCCCCACTCTAAGTCTGGCCCGTGACTCCCTGCAGATGGGCACAGGGATCAGAGCCACCTTGCTTGCTTCTTCTAGTGATTATAAGCAGCTTCTGTGTGGCCTCTTGCTCCAGGGATCAGAGCAGTCATTTCCCAACTGCCACTCTTCTAGGTGCTCAAGGAAGACAGTAAAATCCAATCTCTGATCTCCAGTCATGGTCATAATTAGAACTTTCAGTTCCTACTTTAGTAAGATTATCTTGGTGTGGTATTTAACCTCACCAAATACTTTGCATCTTTTCAATAGGTGTTATTTTTCTCTCCTTTGATAAAATACTGTGGTAAAATGCATTCATATATCTTATATTAAAATATCCTTGAACATTGCTTCTCATTTTTAAGATTAAATTAGTCTGTGTTGTGTATAGTTTTTATGCCACATGTATTCATAATGTGAGAGTGGTTTTTGCTTCTTTTGCTACCCTTGTTTGGTTTTTGTTATATGTCTCCCCTTGTAAATAGAGAAGGAACATTCTTCCTAGGTTCTGAAATACTTTGAAGTGAACTTTTTGTTGAATGTTTGTTAAAGCTGCCTACTACAACTAGCTGGACTTGAAGTTATATTTGATGGGTGATTTTTAACTACTGACTAAATTCTTTAATGGTAATAAACTTAAGGTTTTTCTAGTAAGTTGTTCATATAAATTTGCAGATTTATTATCATAAGATTGTTCATGTTATCCTTTTATTTTTTCCTATTAATGTCTTCTTTATCAATGGTGTGTTCTTCTTTTCTTTTATGATCTGTGTTGTTTTTGCACACTCACTTCTCTGTTTCTGAATTTTGCCAGAAGTTTTTGTTTGTCTTTTCCTAGGCACATGTTTTCCTAGGCACTCTCTTGATTAACTGGATTTTGTGTTGGCATTTTATGTTTATTCATTTGCTTTTATCTTTACTGTTCCTTTTAAATCTTTCCTTCAGTTTAATCTGTTACTGTTTTTTATAATTTCCTAAGACACCTGCATAGGTTATTTTATTCAGGCTTCACTCTTTTCTAATAAAATCTTTTAAAACTCTAATAAATTATTTAGTATTTGCTTATAAAACATATTTTTCTTTCCCTATTCCTACATGGACAGGTAGAGTTGAGTTTTGGGATTATCTGTATGCTTTTTAATGCCACAGTAGCAATAATGATAATTATTCTTATGGTTTACATGTTTCTTCAAATTCTGATGGTACAAGAAATTATCTTTTTCTCAAATGCTTTTTTTTAATCTCCAGAAGCTCCCGTTTTATATATTTTCTACTACATTGTTAGCGTCATAGAATTTTGTGAGTGATATTATTCTTGGGTGAAATTTTGTCGTTGTAGGATGTTGTTCTTTGTCTTGTTTAGTATTTTTGATCTTGCATGATGCTTTGATATTTACGTTGTCACATGTAAACATTGTTGTATTTGTTACTTCTTTGTACACCTTTTAAAAATAATAGCACATTAAGGGGTTGGGGATTTAGCTCAGTGGTAGAGTGCTTGCTGAGCGCACAAGGCTCTGAGTTAGATCCCCAGCACCCCTCCGCCCAAAATAATACCACATTAAAAATCTGTATTGTAAACAAGATATAACTTAGTTTTAACTCATTGTGATTGTTCTTATTTTTTAATTGGTTGTGAAATTCAGCTCATTCATATTTGATATAATACAGAAATAATTGATTTCATTCACTCCATTTTATTTTTGCTTTGTATTTATATCACCTCCCTTTTCATTTTGTTTAGTTAACTTTATTGGCTTGTTATTTTTCCCTTTTCTCCTTGTTATTTTATCTTTGTTATTTTTTGTTTCTGTTGGTGATTCCATTAGTGATTGCTCTGTCATTTCTTATGACCACCATTAAACTTAATGTTCTGCTTGGACAAACGTATGTATTCCTAGGTACTTTTTCTGTGTACTCTGCTATGGTTTGACTCTGTCCCTCCAAAAGCATATATTGAAACCTTAGTCCCCAACACAACAGTGTTAAGAGATGAGGCCTAGTAGGAGGCATTAGGTTGCAGGGGCTCTGCCTTCATGAACAGATCGGTCAAAGTGGTATATGAAAGTGAAAGAATGGGTGGCTACAAATGTGTCAGTGTTTACTGGCTTCTTGAGTCATTGATTTCCCAAGTGTTGAGACAGTTGCTCTGAATCAGTTGATAATTGGCTCTGTTTTTTCTCAGGCATTGTCCTGAGAGAGCATATGTGGGGAAGTTTATTTTTTAAATCCTTCCATGTTGAAAGTATTTTTCTTTCTCCTTCGTAGCTGAATAGTATTTTGTTTGGACGTAAGATTCTTGAATCAGTTTTTTGCAAGGGTCTGTGCATTATTCCAATGTCTTCTACATTCCAGAGTTGTAGATGAGAATTACTTAGTTATACTGTATCTCTTGCCTTTGTAAGTAATTTATTCTTTCTGTCTGAAAGCTGTATAATTTTCTGTTGACTCTTGAAATTCAAGTATTTCCTTGATTTACTTCCTGGACTTAATGAGACTTTCAATCTGCAAGCTTAATTCTTACTTTAGCACAGTACAATAAAATACCTAGTACTGTATTCATTTACTTATAGTATCTCCCTCATCTGTTCTGTTCTTTTTTCTTTTCTTTTTTTAAAAAAGACCTCTTTGAAATTCCTGTTTTTCTCATGGTAGGGTATAGGATCTGCCCTCAAGCCTCTTAGCCATTCCCTCATAACCATCTCTTTTTGTCTTTGGTCCTTACAGGAGGATACTTCATTCACTTTGTCTTCCAGAGCATTAATTGGATTTTCATCAGGACCAGTGATTTTTATTTTTAGGTTTCCTGTGACTACATTAAGTTTTTAATTTAAAATCAGTATTAAAATCAGTGTTCTTAGTTCCAGAATGTCATTCTTGCATTCTCCTCTTGATTTTTCATTGCTATCATCAGTGATATTTTGTTCCAATAGTTTAATCATTTCTGCTTAAGTGGGACCTGCCTCTTATAAATGTCATACATGATCTACTCTCAAGTGAACTTGTCCTCCTAAATTATATATTGTTTTTGTTCTGACCTGCTCATGGAACTGTTTCTTCTGACCTTTGTGTATAGGTGTTTATGTAGGTATTTGTCATTAGCAAATCTGAAAGCAGTTGAAAGCACAGTGTTTCCCACCCTGGCATTCTGGCCAGCAGTGACCAAACTAGCCAACATGAAGTGGGCCCCTCTCTCCTTTCAGAGTTTCCTGGGCAGCAGGAGCACGTTCCTCTCTAGCCACTGTTCTTGGAAATAAATCATCCAGCTAAAGCAGCCCCTAACTCAGGGGCCCATACGTCTAACTCTGCTCCTCCAAACTTCCTGGGTTGGGGGGAAGACTGAACAATGGAAAGTTTGAGGACCGAATGTGGGTACAGCTTGCCTGAAGATAGATCTCTCTCTTGGGAGGCCAGATTGCCCAGTAAAACACTTCAGGGAATATCAAAACCCTAGTCTTACTGGATGCAGGCTGGGGCAAATCCTTCATTATGCTACTAGTACCTTACTTACCTTTACTCACAAATAAGATGAACAAAATCCTCTACTTTTCTCTCTTCTGGAGATTTACAGAGAACCTCTGGTCTCATATGCATTCTCTAAAACTTCTTAATTCTGCTGCAACTGTGCGTGCATATTATCTACCAGTTTGATTGAAAGAGACTCAAATGAAATGGACACCAGTGACTTTAAATAATCCATATGGAAGATAGAGTTTCCAGAGCTACGTGTAGCTGTAAAGCTTCTTGTCTCCTAGGTTAAATCACCATCACTCAAGAACACACTCTGTCCATTTATTCTAACCTTCTGTAAAGAATGAGGCATTCCTATTCCCTTTATTGTGGATGAAAATCTACAAACTAATTTACTTATGCTGTGAAGGGTTAATTGTTGCTTGATTACAAATTACAACCACTGCTGAGTTCAATCCAGTAATCATTTCTTTGGCTCATGAGTGGCTTACTTAGTCTTTGCTCTTGTGAGTGGTTCTGGGCTCAGCTGATTCCTTTTACTGGAGTCTTACCTGCGTGATCTAAGTTGATCAAAGACTATGTAGGGATATCTGATCCAGGTTGGGCTTGGCTGGTCATTGTTGTGCTCCACATATCTGATCCTCGCATGATCTCATGACAATGTCAGAGGTGCAAGAGAGCAAGCAAAGGCACATAAAGCATGTTGAGTACAGCCTGGAAACTGGCGTGCAGTCACTTCTTTTCATTATTTGGACAAATCCAGTCATGTGTCAGAATCCAAAGTTTAGAGCCAAGACAGAAGGCCCTTTTGACAGTAGCGCAGGGGACAGGAAGAGGGGAGTAGTGATGCACTATAAAGTTATCTGTGCTCTTTAATACAGTGCTTCCTTAGTCACTTTCTCATTGCTAAGACAAAATACCTGACACCCACAACTTAAAGGAGGAAAGGTTTATTTTAGCTCACAGTTTTGGTCCATGGTTGGCTGGTTCCAAGGCAGAAGCGGCATGGCAGAGAGGCGTGGCAGACAAAAAATGACTCACATCATGGTGGCCACAAAGTAGAGAGTGAAGACAGCAGCTGGGGAAAAGAATATTCCCTTCGAGGTCACACCCCCCGTGCCCACCTGCAACCAGGCCTCACCTCCTAAAAACACATTCAGCCACTGACCTCTCTGTGCACGAATCCCTGATGAATAAATTCATGGAGCACACCCATGATCCAGTAACCTTCCAAAAGCCCACCTCTGAACACATGAGCCTTTTGGGAGAATTCTGTATTAAATGGTAGCAAATGTCTTCTGCCATCTGTGCCACATCCTAAGAAGTCATCAATGATAAATGCCATTTGCTTACTTTCAGTATGGTCCTCAGTAAATGTCACCCCCTCAGTGGAACTCTCCTTGATGCCATCTCCCCCAGTACCTCACCCTGCCTCCACATGACAGCAGATTCTGCTGCTCAGGACTCTCATTTCTCTCTCCACTTCCTGTAGAACACCCATCTCTCCTGAGTTAAACTTTCAGCTTCTGTGAGAGTGAGGCCAGAGTACCAGGAATATTATACACAGTTTCTCCATAGAGTTTAGAATAGTGCTATGATCATAGTAACTGAATATTAAACATTGAGTAAGGAAGTCTCTGTGAATGTCTGAATGACATGCATCTAGACTCTTGTCTGTGTGAAATAGGTTTTGGCTTACCTTTAAAACTGTATGACCAGTTACATCACCAGATTTACCTTTTACCTGTGGCAAAGTAGACAAACATGTTATTTTATTAGTATATATTTGCAGTACATGAAGTTTACATTCATCTTGGGGAGTGGGTACTTGTACATAATATAGCTTGCTTCTGTTTTTAATCGCATTCTCCTTCCCACTCATCTCTCTCCCTCTACTTCCAAATCCCTTTTTCCCATTTTCATTCTTATTATTATCCTTAGCTCATGTTTATGAAATACAGTGTTTACATTCATTGAGGTTATTAGGCTCCTGCATATGGCATATCTTCATTCTTTTAACTCCCTGCACCCCCACCGTTGGTCTGGGCCCTTCCCATTTCCCTGAGATCTGTCCCCTTGTTTCCTTTTGTTCATTCGTTATTATGCTCTTTGTTTGTACTTTGGCTTACTCAAATGAGAGCTACCATATGGTATTTAAGCTTGTGTGTCTGATTTATTTCACTCAACATTATACTTTCTAGTTGCTTTCATACAACAGCTATTCATTGTAGCTCAACATAAGCCTACTCAGACTAGGTATTGATGACCTGAGAGGAGTAGGATTGATTTTGTGTTAAAGGTATTGGTGGTTCAGTGAGAGAGATGGACGAGTGAATAGATAAAGACAGTTACTACAGTAAATATAAGACGAGGCCATTTCCAAATTGGCACTGGGAGAAGAGACTCTGAACTCAGCAAGCTCTCTTTTAGGGCTCTCTGGAGAGTGACAGTCTGAGGTGGCTTGTGAAAACTGACTAGTAGTTAAGTCCTTAATGTGAAGGTAATATAGGAAGAATGAAGGAGTGGACAGTGAGCTATCCAAGCCTGCTGCAGGCAATTTCAGATGATTCATTGTTACACAATGGAGGAAGCTAGGGTGGGAATGCACAAGAAGAAGTGGGAGTGGGCATGGTCATATCATAGAATGTCAATTGAAGGGGCTTAATCAGAGGTTGATGTAATAGATTTTATTTTATGAATTTGCTATTGATAAAATATGGAAAACAGGTGGAAGGTAATAGGACTATAGAGAAGATAAAGAATCAGTGAATTACATAGTGTGGTAAAGGCAATGATGTAAAATATACTGCATACTCTAGGAGATCAGAAAAGGAACATCTAACTCAAAACTAAAGTCTCAGCCTAGGTTAAAGAAAGAACTTCGAGTTGACTTTTTTTCAGATAAATGCAAATGAGTTTTTTTAATGGATGGAGTATAGAATATTAAGGATGAGTTGATGACAAATGAAGCTAGAAGTCTTCCTCTTATTACATATTTTTAGAGTAGAATGACCATATTATTTACTACATATCAGGCACTTTAAAAAATCTTTTTTGTTGTAGAAAATTTAGAAATATGCAAAAGTAGTTAGAGTAAAACAGCAGACGCTCCCAGGCCAATCCTACCCTATCTAAATGCCACTCCCCTTTCCTTTTCGTGTGATTTTGAATCAAATTCCATGTATTACATTATACATAAATATTTCACTATATAATCTCTAAATGATAAGAAACAGTGTTTTTTGTTTTGTTTTATTTTGTTTTGTTTTTTTAGAAAGGGTCTCACCATATAGCCCAGGCTGGCCTTGAACTTGTGATAGTCTTCCTGCGTCAGTTTCCTGAGTGATGAAATTAGAGGCATGAACCACCATACCCAGCTGAGAAACCATTTCAACATAACCACAACTACTGGTACCATATCTAAAACATAATTCAGTTTAACCAAATAACGTACCAGTGTTGTAATTTCTGGTTTTCTCCAAATGTCATATAAATATAGATATAAATGAAAATATTCATCTATTGCATTTGTTTGATCAGGATCTGAATAAAGGGCTGCTGTTCTTCTGAAAGTGGAAGAAGGGGCTACCAGTAATTAATAGGTGTACATGGAGAGCTTTGACTTAAATAGGGGTACATCACCACTTACTTTGGTTTATTTCACTTCCTCAGTACTACTGCAGATATCTCAGCAGGTATTTGGCAAAATATGAAGGAAGCCTGACTTATAGTATGGGTTCTCTTTCTCCCATTTTTCTAGGTCTCTCTGTTCCCTGGTGTGCAAATGGACCTACTCTGCAGAGAAAGGCTGGGATGACAGTTTCTGGAAGATGATTGGTTTGGAAGACCTTGTTGCTGATAATTACAGCAAAATAGGTAAAAGAATAGAAAATGTGTAGAGTGATCATCTGTGCGTGTGTACGTGAAGATACTGATTTTTTTGTTAATTTTTTTGTTTTTGTTTGAAATAAAATGTAGGAACACAACTCAGTTTTTTTGAGACTGGGTTTTCCCATATGATTCCATCATGACGGACAGGCCATGGCAATAAGCCTTCGTGTTAGGACTTATTTGACTGAGTGGAGATACATCCCCTGAAAATCTGTGTTGAAATATAGAACCACGAGTTGGACTAGACTGAGGAGAATCTTTGCATGGAGTCACTGGAACTAGCGTAATCAAGGGGGTCTATATGGATTGTTTCTAGTCTGTAGTAGGAAAATTGTTTTGTGAGTTAGTTTCGACGGGCAAGATGAGGGTATGACCAAGAAAAAAATAAAATAGAAAAGATTAAAAATAGAAGAACCAGGAACAAGATGAGAATGAGAGCTGATATTTCCTGACTTCCAGTCCCAGACTTGCAGTTTTACATGATAGTAAGTAGAAGGTACAGGTGGGAGTAACTAATAGTTGTTTACTTGGTGAAAGTATTTAGATGCTAGATACACATAATAACATTTTTAGAGTTTAAAGCTCCTAAGGTCACTTCACAAGAACATATTTATTTTCTGCAGTTACTACTTACCTGTTATCAGGTAAACAATTATATGTACTTCAGTAGAAATTTTGAAACACTGCTGAACTGTTTAGTGTGTAGGTCAGGATACTGTAATAGTAAGATTAAACAGGGTAGAATATGTTTTCTCTTTCATGGAAAAGAATAAAAATAAGTGATTATTAGTGCATTTCTCCAACATGGCCTCTAACTTTGGACCCAAGTTAGCTATTTGAGCTCTGGTCAGTTCCCAGCCAGTGAGAAGAAAGAATAAAAGGTCCAGAGGAATCATGCACATTCTTTTGGAGGGTGCATAGCCTCACTTCTGTTCATCTTCTGTTGACCAGCCTGTGTTCAGAAGCCCCCAGTAGGCTGTAGAAACCGGGGAAGTGTAGTCATTGGCTGGGTAGCCATGCATCCATCTATATGAGCAGTAAATCTTGAGCAGTGTTTTACTAAATATAGGGAACAACTGGGAGTATCTGCTGCAACTTCTGCCCACACTTGATAGCTAAGTCCCACAGTAGTTCAACCTGCCTTTCTCTAGGAGAATCCTCATGACAGTGTGAAAGTTCAAGTAGAAACATAAAGAATGATATTCCTGCTGTGTTATCTGTGATCTCTTCATCTACTGTGAAATGAATCCAGGCGAAAGAATGGATCCAGATTTTAATGCAGAAGGAGCTGTGCTGGAATTTCTTTGGCTCTGTTGAAACTATCTCAGGATCAGATTTGGTAGACTAGGGGAGGAGCTTGCAATCAGGGAAGAGAGGAAGAAGGTAAAGCAGCATTCTAGTCCTCAGCTATGTTTCAGATCGTTTGCTAGGTGATTTATGTACATTATCTTATTTGGTCTCACAAAATTCTTTGTTTCACTGTTCTCGTTTTACAACTATGAAAATTAAAATTCAGTTCCTTACCCAGTATTAAGATGTAGAGTCGACCCTCCCTTGAGACACGGTAGCCTGGGAGGACAGATTGTGGCTGTACAGCTAGCCTCCAGTGGGATTGTGGAACATTCCAGTACTCAACCCCCAAAGCCAACTTGACGTAGACTAGAACAAGTGTGTATAACTGGACTCAGGTAGTGGTATAGTAGGATCTCAGTTGGATGGGTTGGTAGAGCATCACATACTTTAAGTCAGAAAGTGGTTGCTTTTTAAAATTCCTAGCATTGAGATCAACTGGGACAGAGATTGAGGTAGGGCCAAACTTTGACCTCTCTGGGGTCTGAGGGAATCTGTCCATTGTGTGGTGTTTTAGTTACTTTTCTCTCGTTGTTGGGACAGAATACTCAACACCCAAAGTTAGGGGAAGAAAGGTTTATTAGCTCACAGTCTGCAGAGGTTTCAGTCTATAGTCTGCTGGGTCCGAGGCAGGGTGGCATGGCAGACGCAGGGCGGACCAGCATCGCAGACCCGCAGCCGACTGGCAGCAAAGTAAAGTCAGTAAAATGCAAGGAATGTATGCAAATAAGCAATGCAAACAAGCAGCTGGTTAGCTTCTTCGTGTATCTTTTATCTAGGCTACCGTCTCCAGGGCGGCCCGCACTCCCACCCCCAATCTCAGTCTCACATCCTTGATCCCAGCAGAACCATGCCAAACCGATCAATGGATCAATTTAGTAATCACACACTCTAGATCCAGCTATCTCTTACCACATGAGGCTTTGCGGGGACATCTAGACACATACCACAACATGTGGTGTGTCAGGACTCCTGCCAACCAAGCTAGAGTTTTGAATGGTGCTATAGGCCCAGCAGAGGAACTGGTACCAACAGAAAAGTGAACTAAACAGCCCCCTGGATGATAGCTTCCTATCTGCCTTGTCCTGGAGTGTGCTGGCATGGTGGGTTTTGATATGTAGCTACTGACTGAATGTGTAAAGCATAAGCACAATAGTTCTGACCACAACGGATTGCCAAGAATTAAAGAAACTTGCAAAGTACCATAGACTGGGTGGCACAAACAACAGTGTTTATTTCTCACAGTTCTGGGCTTCAGGTAATCCAAAGTCAGGGAGTTGCCACAGCAGCATTCATTCGGAGGCCCTTCTCTTGGCTTGTAGATGGCTGCCATCTCACTGTGTGACCATATGACTGTGCACGGGGGTGAAGGGGAACAAGCTCTAGTGTCTTTTCTTCTAAGGATGCTAATACTCTGTGATTAGGGGATGACTCTTCTGACCTCATTTCACCTTAACTTCCTCCTAATCGGCCGTGTCTCATTGTGGGTTATGGCTCCAACATATGGATTTTGAGGGAACAATTCTGTCCATAACATGCAGGCACTGACAGATAATGGCTAAAAAAGGGCCACTAAACCAGGTGTGGTGGAACACACATATAATTCTAGTACTCTGTGAGGCTGAGGCAGGAGGATCACAAGTTCAAGCCCAGCCTGGCAACTTAGGGACTTAGTGAGACACTGTCTCAAAACCAGAAAATTTAAAAAGGCTGGAGATGTGGCTCAGAGCAAAGGCTCTGGGTTCAATACCCAGCACCACCAAAAAAGGGGAGTGCACTAAGTCCTCCGTCCCAGCCCGGCATTGTGGAGGCTCCTCATAAGCTCCCTGACTTGGTGAAGAGCCGTCAGGATCTTGTGCCGGGGCAGTCTCTGTCCTGGGCTGGAGAGAATATAGTAGGCAGGTTGGGTCTGGAACATGGAACTAGGAACCAGGTGAGTTCTCATTATGGCACTAATGATAATAACTCAGACACATCTCATAATGTTTCCCTGCCTCATAGTCTTGTCTATAAAAGATAATGGAAATAATTTAAATAGTTTATCATGTCTCAGATATTATGCTATTGCATTATAACCATTCTCCTTTTAAATTTTGAAAAGTGTTTTAATGACACATTATTTTTATTTGTCCTGTTTTGCACAAGACTCAGAAAGGGGTAGCGTGCCTCAGCAATGGTTGCAGTTTGTGCTGGGTGAAGCTGAATGCAAACCCGTGTTTAGGTAGTGCCAGATCCTGTCCTAACCATCTTGTGTACTGACTCTCATCTCGTAATCGTTGTGTGCCTGTAGTGGGTGGTGAGAAATGCCAGTCCTCCTTTCCCCTCTGTCTTCCAAACCTTGGTTGACTAACCATTTGTAGAACCAATAAATGACAAGTGAAAACTGAAAATTTTGGGGGTGGAGCTAGATGGAAGCAATAGTTTACTAGAACCCAAATTTCTAGTCCAGTTATTTAATTGATTTAAAAAATTTATGTGCTCCCCCAAAAGTTAGTGTTTGCTTGCTGAGTATTCCCATGGTATGTTGAACATACCACTTGATCACTTGTTTATGTGTGTTGATCGTAAACACTACTTTGAGCTCTTTGACACAGCATTTTCACTTATTTACTTTGTATTCTCGGTAAAAGCAGAAGGCATGATGTATTTCTAACTTACTAGTTGATTAGTAAGTAGATAAATTAATGATTGAGATTGCTTATACTTCCTGCTTTTAAAAGCTCTAAGGATATTTAGTATCTCAGCACTACTTTTGGGAACATAAGTCCAACTTTTAACTCTGATTATTTTAATGCTTTTCTCCTCTTATCTCACAGAACATACATGTTTAATCAGTATATTAGTTCTGCTAATAAAGCAGTACCTATAGGAAATGCTCATTGGAAGTCCATAATGTTAATATAGCAGGAAATTTCCAGGGTAACTTATTAGATTTTGCTTGTTATGTTAATAGATTTTTAATGGATGTCCTACGGAGACATATCATTAACCAGAATACTGTTCTACATGGATTTAAACTTACCCATTCATCAAAATTAATGGTGTGATGTTTTCTTTGATTTTCATTTCTGGTTATTTGAACTCAGGATGGTTTACTCTTAACCCAAAGTAGAAGACTTTCAATAGGATGTTTACACTTAGCTGTGACTTTCAGAAGCTCCTCTGGAAGCTACCTAGAAACAGTGCTTCACAGTGCTTGGAACTATGAAAAATGAATCTCGGAAGCCTCCCTATGAAGTGTTAAACTTTTCCAGTGGCCTCATTGCCCGTCAAGATGTGGGCAATATAGCACAAAACCTTTTAGCAGATTTGAGCATTGAGCAGCCATTGTGGATTTGAGCATTAATACAATTACCATAATTCGCTCCATGTGGAGCTTTTAGCCAAGTCTTTACCAGCCTTCCTTGGCTCGTGCAGTAAATAAAAGCTTTCCCTGAAAACTGAACACCTCAGCAACTGAAAGTCTTATGGAGGAATATCTTTGAATTAAATTATTTATGAAGTGTAAGTTAAGGATCAAATGCAGTATTATATGGTGCATTTCAAGGACAGGGGAATATTTACAATGTTTTAAGTAACTGCTTGCAAGTTTCCAAAGCTGAAATATTACTAACCAATGTCTTCTTTCAAGGACGCATTTGGATAGTTTGGTTTGGGAAAATTATACAAAGTAAAGAAAAAATAAATTAAAGTGTACAAAATTTCTTTGTAATTGAAAAATACAGATTGAGTTAGTATTCAGAATTGATGGAAAAGCTTGAACCTGTGTTTCCCTAGGAGATTATCTACCCATGGTCCGATGTAAGTAAGTAGCAAGAGGGAGAGAGCAGCAGGGCGAAAGGACCTGTCGGAAAAGAAGCAACGTCCCATCCCACTTGTGCTAATGGACTGTCTGGGCTCCCTGTCAGCATGTCCCATTTCCTTCTTTACTTCTGGGAAAAGAGCTTCATTGTAGTATTGAGAAAGGCCACTTTATGAAAATTCGTATGTCCAACATCGCTGAATTATTGAATAATTACTTGCATTACACAGAGAGCTCTGTTATATAAAAAGTTCATCATATTTGCTTGTACATAACTCATTATTTGGGATCAGGGGAGCCAGGCCCAAGAAGGAGCTACCAAAAGTTAAGTGAGGAGAAGAAACGAAGACGAAGAGTATGTGAATAGAGATGATCTCTTGAGGTGAGGAATGCTGTCTTTTTAAAATGGGTTTTCTCTTCCACTATGTGACTGTATTTTTGGTGTCAGACACTATGGACACAGTTACCTGCACAGTAAATACTGTTGACATTTGTTGAATGCATGAATATATGTTTGAATGAAAGATTTGACAAATAAATTCTTTCTTTCCTTCAACTGTCTCTAACATTTAATGGAGACTCTGTAAGTTTCTTTGAATGAAATAATAATAATACTAGGTGATAGAGAAACAGTAAATCTATTTCATAAATTGTCTGTTTACAGTGTAGTTTCACTAACCCTTCTATTTAAGAAAGGACTCCTATAAGAAGACACACTTCAGACCAAATGATGGCTGCAGTCCAACTTTAGAATTCCTGCGACAAATCTCTCCAAGATCTTTCCAGGACAGGAAGTGGCTTAACAGCAATTTAGGAAGGTTGGAAATTTTACTTCTCTACAAACTTTTTTGTCCTGTAGATTTAAAATTATAGATAAAGAATGCTGACAAAAGCTAAGTGTATTTTGAAGACATAAATGTGCCAGTGCTTCCACTGTTCCATTCTGAGGTCTAAACTGCAGAGACTGATTCACAGAACCACCTCAGACCAAGTGCATTATTGGCTTTGTCAGCTCAAGTACAGAGCCTGGGGGTCTCCTACTGCTTTTGGAACCTGACTGTACCTTGGGATCTCTGTGACTCTGACTTGGCCATTCATTGGCTGGCTGCGAAGCTGGAACAAAAAGAAAAGAAACTCAGCTGTTCTTGTCTGCAGCAAGCTCTGCTGATCATGAACTCAGGAGGCCCAGTGGCCTGAGTAGAGGTGGCTCAGAAGAGACACATGCCGAGCCTGTCCTGATTCTACTCCAGGTCATGACCCCACTGTTCTTTAACAAGGGTCTGTGGATGTCCATTCTTTTGAGTCCCATGGATCAGCTAAGCATTTCCTCTTCTCATGTCTGGAATAAGTGAGAGTAGAGAAGCAAGAGATGGTCATGTTCATATTAGTACTTCACCATCTTGGGGGAGAAGAGGAGAGCTCTTCATTGAACTATACCTAAAGGGCTTCTGCCAACAATCTGAATCATGATCAGTCTTGGGATCCTGAATCCAGTGATACCATCCATGGATGTAGGCATTATAAAATCCCTTCTAAGCTTCTCATACCCACTTTTCTAAATTTTTCCAGTAGATTGGACATATTTACAGGTTATTTATCCATATAGTCTTTGGAACGTGAGGCTTGCTTTGTTTATTTGGGTGTGAGTGAACCATGTAGTTCACCATTGTCATTCTGTCCTCCCCTGGACAGTGACTGCTCAGTGTTGCTCCTGCTCATCTTTGTGTCATGTGAATAGGTGGACTCCGTACTGATTTATGCTGGGAAGTCCAGAGAACCTTTGGCTTTGGGCATTCCCAGCCTCTTCTAGATTATGTGGGGCCAGTCCCACCATTATCTCCCATGGCTTGAAGTGGCCACCCCTGTGTGTACTCTGGGCTGGGTTTGCATTCCTGCTTCCCCTGAGCTTTTTGGCTCCATCTTCCTATCACCTTTCTCATTCCTATCCAACATATGTGGCATGGTGTTTTCAATATCCAATGATAGGTACATATCCTCTGAATATTATACTGTCTATTTCTCCTTTTAAGTCACACTTATGCTTGGTGGAGAATGGCCTGGAGGTCTCCATACTAGCTGGCATCCCATCCGATGATGCATAGACCCGGCCAACCAGACACACTTACTGAGGGCTTCCTATATACTAAGAATGCAAAATCAATAAAAATGAATTTATCATGGTCCATCTCCTTGAGAATCTCGTGTCTACTGGGGGCAGAGGTAGATAAATGAATAAATTAGTAATCTCATGGTTTTTCAATAAAATATCCACAGCACTCTGGAAATGTGAACAAAAAGTCACTGACAGTGACAGTGGTATCTAGGAAGTCTTCTCATGAGGTGCCATTTGAGATGTGTCTGAAAAATATGAGTGGTAGTTCGAGCATATCACAGTAGTTTGCTAGGAAAAGAAAGGAAATGGTCTCTGTTATGGTTTGTGTCTAGATGTCCCCCCAAAGCCTCATGTGGTAAGAGATAGCTGGATCTAGAGTGTGTGGTTACTAAATTGATCCATTGATCGGTTTGGCATAGTTCTGCTGGGATCAAGGATGTGAAACTAAGATTAAGGGTATTAGGATTAAGGGTAGGAGTGCTGCCCACCCTAAAGACAGGTAGCCTAGATAAAAGATACAGGAAGAAGCTAATTAGCTGCTTGTTTGCATTGCTTATTTGCATACATTCCTTGCATTTTACTGACTTTACTTTGCTGCCAGTCGGCTGCCGGTCTGCGATGCCAGTCCGCCCTGCGTCTGCCATGCCGCCCTGCCTCGGACCCAGCGGACTATAGACTGAAACCTCTGCAGACTGTGAGCTAATAAATCTTTCTTCCCCTAACTTTGGGTGTTGAGTATTCTGTCCCAACAACGAGAGAAAAGTAACTAAAACAGTCTCCATGGCAGAAGAAATGAAACAAGCAAAGCATAGAGGCTTGGCAGAGTGTGGGTGGCCGTGAATTGTTGAGTGTAGCAGGAGCTTCATGGGGTTAGGACAGGTTAGGGAGGAATGATAGATGTCGGATAGAAGAGGGAACCGGGAACTAATTTCTAGTGGGACTTCTGTCCTTACTTGAAGGTGAGTCATTGGTGAGAGACTCAACATAGGGTATGCTCCATTCCTTTCACAAAATGTTTCCAGTTATTATTCCTGCCAATGCTGGGAAAAAAACCAAGGGCAGCAGGGGCCATTTTAGAAGTCATGTAGCTTCTGTGAAGATAGGAGAGAGAGAGTGTGTGTGTGTGTGTGTGTGTGTGTGTGTGTGTGTGTGTGGTAAGAGCATGTCTTTTTTATAATCACATGCAATGCTCATCAGCTGTTTTCCTTCTCATAAATATTGGTGTGAAGTTGCAATGAGATATCGATGCCCCAGGACAGTGTGGTTTATGCAGCCTAGAGAAATGGTAGCTCTTCTCAATTTTAAGTGCACCCTGGTACCTGGAAGACAGGGGTATTCACTTCAGCACTGTGTTCCAACACCACATACATTTCCAGAAGTTCCATTTCAGCTGCCGGCCCTTCCAGGAATAGCCCTGCAGAGTCAGACGGACACAGGAGCAGTGATGAGCACATCACAGTAATGCTAAATAATGGCTTTCAGAGGCTTTGCTGTGTTCGACATTTCATGGAACTGCTTCTTCTTTCAGTGACATTTCATGGAACTGCTTCTTCTTTCAGTATGGCATCTACAAGATGAGTGGTAGCTTCTCAACTTATTGTTGCTAGAGAATCCAGTGAATACTAAGAGGGAAAGAGATCACAGAGATTTTGCTCTAATGCCCTCAGTTTACAGATAAGAACAGAGCCTGGGTTGGGAGGTGAATGTTCATGACCATGCAGCATTTTAGTGACGAAGCTGAGACTGCAAATCAGGCTTTCTGACTTCAGTACTGTGGCCTTTTCACTACTTCGTGCCAGTTCTCCTGGCTGAGCTTTTTCAGTAACTGTTGGTCATTTTGTTGATCTGGACACTGAGTGGGACTAACCACTAGGAAAATGCAGGCAATATCATCCGTGAGTGAATCCACCCAGCCTATTGTCTGGTCTTCGTCCTTGCAAATGCGTCAGCTGGACTTCAACCATGTAGCCAGGGACAATTGTATCTGGGGACACACTAATCACGCTCATGAGTGACTGATAAAGACAAACAAAAATAATTGAGTAATATGTTATCAGTTGTCTGTTTTAGGATTAAGAAATTGGTCATCACATTCAGACTGGTCTGACTTCAGTTCCAGCTTTTGGCTCTGCGTGAGGTGCTCGATCTGTTTAAGCCTTAATTGGTATGTTATGAATATTAACAAGTATATTATGAGGAATAAAGGAAGAAGTGCAGCTAAAGCACCTATCATACAGTAAATCTTCCAAAAATGTTGGTTCTCACTACTGTAATGACTGTCCATTTCTCTAAGCTCAAAATCCCTGTCTCAGTGGTCATCACGTCTGCCAAAGACAGTACTCACTGAACCATCCCATGTAATTATTGACCACTTCTGGATTTTGGAATGCCTTTCTTTGTCCTTGGATCGCATAGCCTTTCTTCAAGCAAGATATATTAAAACCAGTTAAATTTCTGCTTCTAAATTATAATCACATTCCAGCTTTACCTCCTCAAGAGATCTCTCAATTGGAATTCCTAATTTTTTCAATCCCGTATGCTTGGCCATCTTTAGCTTTTTTCCACGAACCAAAGGGCTTATCATATATCCATAGGCAAATAAAAATACGGAATAATAATTGAGTTGGAAAATCATTGATTAATGTTCCTACAGTTTTTATAAATTTAGAAGAGTACTGTGTTTATTTCTATACATTACTATTATAGACAGCTAAGTTAGAAATTAATGTGCTGTCAGAGAGACTGAGCCCTCTAGGAAGTCCACACAGAAGATGAGACACACAAAGATTGTGGCTGGATTGTGACGAATCTGAGGAGAGCCAGGGTTCAAGATGGAGATGCAATAGCCAGGTCTGGAAACCTCTCTAGAGATATGTAGCAATTTAAAATTGTACTGTAATTAGCACCAGCCGGTCTAGTGAGTGCACATAGGCATCCGACACATAGGTAGGCAAGCAGAATATCTGAACCCATTCCTTTCTGTGAATGCCTTTGTTCTTTCCATGTGCCCTTGCTACGTGAATCGTTTCCTTATTGGATTGATATTAGCTAAGCTACTGTACTTGTAACCTTGTAGGCTGATTATAGCTTGACCCACATTGTACCTACATTGTGACTTTGCTGTATGAATTACCCCTGACAAAAACCCTTGGTGGCCCCTCTCAGGAACCTCCTGGAAATCCCGGGGGCACTGCTTCTCCTTTCAGTATGGCATCTCGTATGGCCTCTCACAGCTTCCTCCTTTGGTTCTTAACTTCCTTCCTCGATATTTGAGATCATGAATTCAGCATATCTGACGTCTCACAGGTTGGGAGTTATTTTCCCCCTAAAATTATCACATTATTTTCCCTGTCAAATTCATAAAGTAGGTTTTGTTTTTGTTTTACATTTGGAGAAAGAGCTTTCAAGTCAAAAAGGCCTAGGACCACAGATTTATCACTTATTGGGCAGGTTGCGAAGTTGCTCTGAGACTTATTTTCTTCATCTACTGAGCAGGTGTAGTGGTACCTATTTTGGTGGTTCTTATGGAGTGAAATGATATAAAGTGTCTGACTTCTGCTAAAAGCCTAGTAAATAGCAGCTGGGTTAACCACAAATTCAATGCTATATGAGGGGTATGATGTGAATATATGGTGAATGTCTAAATTTAAAAAAAATTATAGTAAAAGACACATTGCCATAATCTCCCTCAAAACATTTCCCCTCTTGCTTCAAACACACTTATCCCATCATTCTTGTCACTTTCTGAAGTAGTTCTTGAAGTCTTTTTTAGTGTCTTTTGTTGTGCTTCTGTGACTGTCTTGATGTCCTGAATTGATTCAAGATGTTTTCCTTTCATGGTCATTTTGACGTTGAGGAAAGAGCCAGAAATTACATGGTGCCAGATCTGGTGAATAAGGTAGATGAGAAAACATCATCATGTTTTCATAAGCCTGCGTTTCCATTGGATGGCACTTGTCAGCAGCATTCGTTCTATTTTTGATCGCACCTTGTAAAAACACTCATGAAAGAAGACTTCAAGAACTGCTTCAGAAAGTGGCAGAAATGATGGGATAAGTGTTTAAAGCAAGAGAGGGTCTTTTGAGGGGGATTAATGGTAATGTGGCTTTCTCTGTAATAAATTTTTTAAGATTTAAACATTCATCGTATACTTTGATCATTCCTTATATAAACTGGGCACCTAGAATGCCAAATCCTGTGAACAATCCCCAAGAAACTTTTTGATAGTTATGTTCAAAGGAAGGAAAACTAAGATGAATAGGCTGATGGTGTGCAAAAACAAGGTCATATTAATGACTGGATAGTATTTCATTTCCCCTTTTTGGTCTCCTTTGTTGACTCAGTGGTAGGCGCTGTATTATGTTGTGGAGAATAGTAGAAGACCAAAGCCAACAGTGTTCCTGCTTTCCTAGAATTTACAGTCAAGTGGGGAGAACATTAAATTTTCATTCACTAAATTGCTGCTGGCATGAATGCTACAGAACAAATCAGGGCTCCAGGGATGTATAACTAAGGGATATGACCTTGTCTGGGAAAAGCCATTCTTAAGCTAGGCCGACATGCATATAGCCTGTGAAGAGAGATGGAAAAAGTGTTTCAGGCAGACGGATCAGCACTGGCAATGACTGTGACTGGAGGGAGAGCAGAGTAAAAGGCCAGTGTGGCCAGAGCCAGGAAAGTTGGAAGGCAATAGGTTATAAATGGATGTAGAGATCATTGTCCAAGAGAACTAGCTTCATTCTAACTAAATGTGGTGGAGAGAAAGGGAAACCTAAGAGACTGTTTTGACCATCTCAGTCAGTTTTACATAGTCACGCCTTGCTAGACATCCCTAGCTGAAAAGATCAATTGTAGATGTGATCTTGGGGTCTGTGAGAGTAAAACTGAATTGCTCCTCAGAGATAGGAAATGGTCATACATTATCCTAGTTTCCAAAGGTGCTAAAAACTTTTAGCCTTCATCCTTAGTGATGTAAGGATCTTGGTTTGATTACTAAACTTACCGATTTAAGAGAGGACGTTGTTAGGAATTACCCCAGCTCACTATATATTACGCTCCTGTTCCCTCAGGGATTGCCTTTTCTTGAAATTCTTTCCCCATCTATGGAACGGGGTTGTTGTGTGGGTTGTTGGTGGACTACCCAAGCTCCAGTAGAGCCTGGTGTGTCTGCTTTTGTTTCCCCAAATTGGCTGTCAGTTCTTTGAGGTTCTTTGCTCCTCTGTTGTCATCACCGTGAAATCAGTGTTTGATGGTACCTAGGTAGGAAGGAAGGATTGAATCCTTGATTTGTCCATACAGGTCAACCACTGACTGTAGTACCCTTTGCTTTACTTCATCTTGGTAAGAGGTGCCTCAATTCTCTCTGTTGGTCAGAACCTAGAACTAGATCTCACTCTTTCTTTTGATGGAGCAGGTGCTGGGGATAGACATCACTCTTGATGCTTCTCTTTCCCTTACACCTTGTATCGATCTGTTGACAAGTCCTTTCGCTTTGCTCCAAAATGGACACTGTAGTAGACACTCCTGTCACTGTTCTTCATTGTTACTAGCCTGCTTCACAGTACATTGATCTCTGCTGGATTAGTAGGCTAGCCTCTTCATTGGTCTCTTTGTTTTTGTTTTTCTCTCTGATAATCCATTCTCCAGATAACAGCCAGAGTGACATTTTAAAAGTAAGTCAAATCAGGTTATTCTCCTGCTTAAATTCCTCCAGTGCCTTTCTGTGGCAAATTGGTGGCGGTGGTGATCTGAGTCCCTTGTCAGGATCAAGAAAGCCCTCTGTGATCTCTTTGACTGGCATTGCTTTCCACCATGCTGCTATTTATTCACTGTCCAGCTACAGTGACATTCTCTTTTGGTCCCTCCAACAACTCTAATATATGTAACCTTTGCAGAAACACTGTCCTGTTTGGCATGGCCCTCTCATCAGTCTCTCCCCACCCCCACCAGCCTCCCACCTCTCTCTTTATTTAGATTTCAGCTCCGATGTCAACAGAGATAATCCTTCTCTACCACTGAGCCTAATACTCCCTTCTATGCCAGCAGTAGTTTCCCTGTTTTATTTTCTTCTTAGCACTTATTACTATCCCAAATTGCCTTGTTCTGTAATTTATTTATCTGTGTCTTGACAGAGTAGCTGCTTATTAAATCTTGTTGGATATACAATTAATTAGAATTTTCAGAGTGGCATAGAAAATGGCACAGAAATATACCATGAGAGTCACACATTTTTGAGAAATTTCTAAAGTTCTTTCATAGACAGAATAGAGACATTTCGAATGAATAATATGTTTAAATGGATTCCCAAAGGACCAAGCAACCATCTCCAAGACCATAGCTAAAAGACTTAATCTCAACCCATTGTGAGTCTGTAGGTGGTGTGATACATGGCACTTTGTTTGAACTTTCCTGTGTCAGTATTTTCAGTCAGCGACTTAGACAGACATAGAAGATGTGCTGGATAAAATTGTAAATTATACAGAACAGAAAAGCACAGTTAATAGGTTGAATAAAATAATTTAAATCATTTTAATAATTAGCAGGTTAGAAGGGTACACTAAAATTAACAAGGTTTATTTTTATCAGGGATAAGATTACACTCATGTCATTTCATTTAAAAATACAAGGAAGGGAAAAAACTATAGTTTCTCAGTGGTATCTCTGTAGTGATCTAGATTTCCTAGAAAGTCCTTGGTTACTAAGGGTTGATAAATATGTATGATCTACCAATCACTTTTAGATGCATTATTAATATTAAATACTTTAATCCACTTGCATAGTCCAGATAGATACTAACACATTCATTTTACTGATGAGGAAACTCAGGCACAAAGAGTTTGAGTAAGCTGGTTGGGTCACATAATAAGAAGGGAGCCAGGTAGGTCTGCTGCAGAGACTGCACTGAGCACAGTGTTGCACAGCCTTGTAGCCTGAGCAGCAATGCTTAGATCAAGGTGAACAAAAGCCACCTGGCACAGTGACACAGCTACTCTGAAGGCTGTAATTCTACCCACTATGAAGGTTGAGGCAGGAGGATTGCATGTTGCAGGCCAGCTTGGCAATTAAGATCCTGTTTCAAAAAATTAAAAGGGCCAGGGATATAACTCAGTAGCTCAGTGGTAAAATACCCGAGTTCAGTCCCTAGTACTGAAAAAGGGAGAGAGAGAGGGAGGAAGGGAGGGAGGGCAAGCGAGAGGAAGGAGGAGGAGGAAAAAGAAGGAAGGAGGAGGGGGGAAGGAGGACCAGGGGGGAGAAGAGAAAAGAAAAAGAAAAGGAAAGGAAAGACAAAACTCTAAAAAAGAGCATAGTACTGGTTGGATGATCTCTGAAGTCATGTGTTACCTTCTGGGCTTAATATTTATAAAGTCCACTGATAAAAAAAGTAGTATATATGTAGGGAGTGGCCTGGATGAAATAGGTAATTTAGTTCCAGTAGATGCAAGCAATAGTTGGGCATCCTGGGATTATCTAACCTCATGAAATTACCTGCCCAAAGTCAAAATATTAGTAAATTATGGAGCTAGGTTCTAGTCCACATCTGTTTGATACCACAGCCCCTCCTCAGTGCTGACTGGATGACTGAAAGAAGCCACTAACTCACAAGTGCCCCTCCAGGTCCCAGGGAGGGGACAGTCCGAAGATTTGGCTCTCTTCTGGCATTTCAAAAGAAGAAGGAACAAAGAAGACAATAAATGAAAGAAGAATGAACAGAAGAACACCTTGCAAAGCTGCATGTGTTTCAATCACATTAAAATTCACAGTTTGATTTGGGATTCTTTTTCTTTCTTTGAAATCTATTACCTTGGGACTTGCTTTTAAATCTTAGTTGGGTATCTGACCCTCTACCGTGGCTGCCATCCTCTTAGAGGTCAGTGAATTCAATCTTGAAAGGCAGCCATTGCCCAGGCAGCCTTCGTATTGTATGTGACATGTCATTGCTCTTCTTCTAGCTTCTCTTGGTCACACAGTGGGCGAGCATGACCTTGGTGTCTGTGAGGACCTTTCCTCTGACTCCCTGGCTCCTCTGTAGGCTCCTTCACCTCATTTCTGTGGGTTTTGACTGCAAGATGCCCATGACATTTTAGTTTCCCAGCATGGGCTAACCTTTCTGAGAATCCACATCAGTGGGCTGCTGTGGTCAGTTGGCAGGTCACTGGTTGACTAATGGCCTCCTCTTCAGTTTGCTGGCAGATGCTGCACTGCTCTGAACTCTATTGATCGCAGAAGTTTGCTTGCTGCTCAGACAGCCCCTGTGGGTGTGAGGAGGTGGTGAGTCATGGACCCACCTCCCCTACCACCCATCTGTTCTTGTGGCAAGAAGAGTGAAGATGATCTCTTTGTGGTATCATAAAACCTAGAAAGACATTAAAAATTCTGTGAAATGTTCATACCCTTTTAGCTATTGAAATGTACAGTGAATAACCTTCTGCAGTGTTTTCCTTGCTGCTCTTACTTCAGAGGCTACTTAAGGGACCAGGTAATGATTTTACAGTGTTTATTAATCCTTCATGCTCTGCCCTCCTCCCCCACTCTTTTCCACAAAGGACTGTGCCTTTGTCTTTAGACTGAAACCACAGAAACTGTCAGGGCTTGTTAAGAGATCAAGTGTTGGTGTTGTGCTCTCCCTGTCTGGTAAGGGCACTGCATGCAGTGACCTGCTGTTGACTCAGACCTGCTGGATCTAGATGCATGTTAGGGTGATAGAGGGAACAGGGGTTCTGGAGCCAGACTGACTGAGTTTGGAACCTGGTCCTGCCATCTTCCGGCGGTACCGGCTTTGCGACTTGGACCAAGCAAGTTGCTTAACTTCCGAGGGCCTCAGTTCTGTCACCTCCTCCTGGGAAAGTAGTAGCTCTGCGTGTAACTTTGATGACCTGACACAAAGACCTCTTCACGCAGACCTCACAGGAAAAATCTTGTCTAATATGAATCCTGGAGTTATTTTCAATTTCTCCTAATTTTTCTTAATAATTACATTTATTATTTTGTCTCTCATGATCATCTTGGTAATTAACTGGCAAGATGCCCCTCACCTCTTTGGATCCTTAAAGATTTAAGACTCCAATATAACAGGCTTGTGAACCATTAACGGAAATTCATCTCAATTCATTTTGTTTCCATCTTTGGTTTTATTTAATCTTTAATCTGTCTTATTTTATCTTCACCTATTAGTTATAAGCTGCCTCAAATGTTTTCTAAGATAAAGTAGCACATGGAAAGCCATCTAGAACATAGTAGGTACTCGGCAGGTGTTTGGCAAATGAATGAACAAATGTTAGAGAATATATACAGATACAAAACAAATACAAGTACAAACAAGTGCTTCAGAGGAGAGTTAAAACAAACTTAGTTTGGGGAAGACAGTGAATCTGTGCCTTTGAGAGAGCCGAGTAACCGTGTGGAGCAGGCAGTCGGTCTGTGCTGAGAAGGTAGGTGAGGCTGAGAGGAGAGGTTTGGAAGTTGCCAGGGTAGCTGACATCTGCAGCTGTAGACAGGTGTGTGAGACTGTGGAAGGGAAGCAGGGGAAAGCTTTGGGGAACTGTGGTATATGGAAGGCCTGCTGAGGAGGATATGCCTGTAAAGGAGGCCTGCAGAGGGCAGGGAGGGAACTAGAGCCGGAGAGTTCAGAGGTGGAGAACGTAGTCCCCAGGGATGTAGAGAGGATGCAAGATGAGGACTGGAAGCCATCTCTCTGACCTGATGACTTTGGGACAGTCATGGTGACGTAAAGACTGTCCTGTAATAGAGTGCCTCAGATGAAGTAATTTTTAAAGAACAGAAACTCATTTCTCTCATTTCTGGAGGCTGCAAAGCCCGAGATCAAGGTGCTGTCATCTGAGGAGCCTTGGTTCATTAGTGATTTAGACAGCCCTCTCCACCCTGCTGCCCCGGGATTGAGCTCCGAACACTTCAGTTTGGGGCAACACATTTAGGCCACAGCAAGGAACCTTAGTGAAAGCTGCATTATTGTAATAGTGGGGGCAGAAGACAAGAACTGAGGAGTGAGTAGTAATTACTGCCACAGTGACAGCTAACGTTTGCTAGATGCTGTGCCAAGTGCTTGGTATATATTTTAACATTACAGCGACCTGATGAAAAACCACAGTGATCCCTTTTACAAAAGAGAAAAGGGAGACATAAAGAAGTTAACCACCCACGGTCACACAGTTACCTAGTGACTGAGTCAGGATTCAGGCCAACACAGTGTGATGTCCGAAGTTGCCAGTGTATGATGTTTGAAGCCATAGACAAGAAATAGAGTCAGGAACTTTATAGGCACCTCTTAAGAAATTTGGATGGGAGGGAAAGAAGGAGAAATGAGGCAGTGGCTGGAGGAGGAAGACAGTTGAAAGCAGAATCTTCTCTTGTTTGACCCATTGAAGATGGAAGAGAGGAATGTCCCAGCAGGGAGAGGTGGGTCGAGGGTACCAGAAGGAAGGGAGAGAATCAGACCCAGAATGGCCTGAAGAAGGTGGGGGACTGGCCTCCAACAAAGCCACCCTGTTTTAACAGAAGGAAAGTAGGCAGAGATAGGTACAGATCTGTGGAACCACCTATACTCAGAAGTGGCGAGTGAATGGGTTCTCTTCTCCTGGCTTCTCTTTTCTCTGGGAAATGAGAGGTGAGATGATTTTCTGAGAGTATGATATAGAAGTAAAGGACTTAGTTTGAGAGGAGTGGAAAAGATTTAATGTACAAGCTCAGAGATTGAGGGAGAAAGTTTAGAAAAAACTTGGAGGATTATCAGATGGTGTTGAAAGCCCTGCAGAGGGGGTCATGAATTTATTAGGAAGCTTCTCTATGGTGTGATTTTTTTTTTTTTAGAAGAGCTCAGCATTCTGGTGCAAGCACAAAGGAAAAGGTTGTTTTTTGTTTTGTTTTGTTTTGTTTTGTTAATCTTTGTGCACAGTGGCGTCTCTCAGACTGCTCTGCAAGCCCTTGACACCACCCTCTGCTTTACCGCTCACATCTAATCAGTTACCAAATGTTATGGGTTTTAGGCTATAACCCATGAACTCATTCCATCTCTGAATGCTGCCAGGACTGTGTTACCATAATCTCACCTGACTAATTAAGAGGCTTCTAACACTTCTCACTGAATTGGAAACTTGCTGTCTGCTATCCGTCCTGCTCGCAGCACCAGCATGAATTTTTATGACAATCAAATCCTTGACTTCCTAGCATAATCTTCTCAGGTCTTTCTGGTGCTCTTGAAGTGGGAATCCGAGGGGCCCTAAGGACGCCTGGCACTCACTTCACTTGGGTGCAAGAGGAAGAGACACTACCCACTAAATAAAAGCCAATTAGAGTCCTTTAATTAGCCAGTGGTCAAGAGTTCGCTCACACGTCAATACCTCTTGACAATGGTTTGTAAGAAAAGAGCGTCTTTTATAGGAAGGGGGCATAGTTATATTTCATAAAAGAATCCTTTTGATAGTTACAAAAAGTCAAGAGTTTGTGTTACTTACAAACAAGTGTTTTTAACCCTATATTATGTTATCTTAGTCATGTCTGGCCAGGAGCCCTCTCAGGCAGTCATTAGT